>PVHP010021601.1:0-29329 GCA_004024765.1 Zapus hudsonius | reverse complement strand
CCAGACCAGATGCCCATGGACTGAAACCTTTCAAACAGTACACCAAAATAAATCTGTCCTCCTTTAAAAATTAAATAAAATAAGAGCAAAACATGCAAAATAATCAATGATTATATAATAATATCAATACAGGTTTTATAGCTTTAAAATATCATGTAAATATAGAAGTGACTGTAAAAGACAATATATAATTTGTGCTGAATTAGAAGTAGAGTCCTAAGGGAAAAGGGAATGGCAGTGCTATTTAGATCCACTAGGTTTCGCTAAAAAGATATTTATTGGGTGTTCCAAGGAGTTAATATAAGGAAGGTCATGATCAGAGTTAAGGTTGAGGTTAAGGTTAGAATATAACAGGGTGGGAATAATGATTGTTGCATTTTCCTATAGGATGTAAGAGATTAGTGTGAAATTGAATAGGCTAGTGGGATGCTATGGAAGTTCTTGGACCCCAGTCTAGGCCATATTTGATCTGTTTTATAGGTCTCAGGAAACCTCCAAAACTTTGTGAGCCTTTGTTTCACAGTAAAGATGCTGCCCAATGTATGATAGTTTTATTTAAGGATAATGATAATAATATGCTCAAGAACAAGGGCACAGAGATTAATTTGATGTCCAAGAGTAGGAAGGAATTCTGTATGCACACTAGTATCCTGAAGTGATTGACGAAGGCTGGGTGGATTACTTGAAGAAAATAAAATATCCCTGTATTAATTTCAAGTGAGCATTATCCTAGAAATCGCTGTTCCAAGGAGAACAATCTGAGATTTACTCATTGACATTTAAGCAGTGCCTTAGCCACATAACAAGTGTTGAGAAAATAATAGATTATGCCATATGTTCTTATCTGTTTAAACCCCCAAAGGTATAGAGAGTGGGCATGGCTTTATAAATCTTAACAAATTATATAAATGTTTTGCACTTGTAACTCTGTTACCTTTTTTCAAAACATGAATCACTACCAGGAGAGCTACAAATTTAAGAGACCCTGTAAACAAAAGAACAGAAGGCTGTCTGCATCTTCACACCAAATTAACAAAACACAAAACAAGCTCTAGCAGATTACAGTTTAGTAAAACAGTGAAATCATTACAGTTTGCTAGAGACAGTGTATAAAAAACATTTATAAATTTCATTTATTTTGATCACTAATGGGAAAATATGTCAAGTATTTCTCAAGAAATTGAATAGATCTTAACAGAAAGGAGTTAGAATCTTGAATACACTTCTCCAATGCCAACTAAGTCTCTGCTACTCCCCCCTCCAAAAAAATATGCTCATTTCTTCTGTCAATAATCTCCTGAATGGATAGCACCATGTGTGTCTGAACCTCATCTGAGTGTCCTAAATTTTGAGAATTAAAATTATCTTACTCCATGTTTTACCTTTAAAATATTTTTATCAGATACATTACTTATTATAAATTAATCTACTATAAGAAATCAATGAACATAGATTCATTTTCCCATTAAAGTACTATGTTTATAAGGAAGGTTTCTGGTAAGCTATCCTCACACAAATCATCACCAATAGGATAGTCATCCAATTATCCTCCTTTATTACCTAGATTCCAACTAGACAAGTGATGTGAGTTACTTCTGACTGGAATTTAAATCATATAGTGAAATTCCATTCTATTCCTAATAACTCCTCTATTAACCATAGAAGAAATATATTTGCATCACTGCTGGCATCAGTGTGCACCTTAATGTTCACAATTTCCTCCCAATGTGCTGTATCTCTCACAGCAAAATACTCAGGAGAGAAACAACCTTCCCAATGTAAAAGTAATTACTAAGGTGATCTTTGGTCATAGCATATCCATGAATTTATTCAATCATTTTTTAATTCCTCAGAAATAAAATCAAGCCCAACAAGAAGCTAAAATTCTTGTCAAAAGGAAAAAAATGATATCTGGGAAATTTCCAATCAGTAATTTTTAAGCTACTTAAAAAGTTTTTATGAATTTCCAATGTGGCTATCATAAGCTACCTACATTTCATATATTAGCTATGATTCTTCTCAGTTTTTGAAACATAGCATTTTTCATCAATATATTTCAATAGAGGAAGAAATAAAAAACTTAGCTGCTGGACCACAGTAGGGATATGGAAGGACAGAACAGGTTCAAAAGCAAAACTATCCTGTCCATAAACTCAGATATCTCTCCTCTCCTCTCCTCTCTTCTCCCCTCCCCTTCTCTCTCTCTCTTCTCCTCTCCCCTCCCCTCCCCTCTCCTCTCTTCCCCTCATCTCTGCTCTCTGCTCCTCTTCTCTCTCCTCCCCTCCCTCTATTTTCTCCTTTCCTCCCAACTTCATTTTTGATACAATAGACACATTGTTTCACACCTAGAAAGGCGTGACCACATCTCTCCTGCCCACTTGAGACATCCATCCAACAGCTATCTCCTTTCTCTTCTATCGTTTTCCACTTTGGGTTAGATTGTTCTTTACTGAACCATATTCATGTAACAATATTTTAAAACAATCCATCTTAACAATAAACTCCTTTATCCCCCACTCTCTTCATTGTCTGTCCCCCGTTTTTCCTTTTCTTTATATATTCTGCCATCATCTGTATCCACAATATGTTTCTGTACTTTTTTACTTCTAAACTCAGCATCCCTTTCTTCTATAATCCTAGTAAAATCATCATCCATAGAGTCATTCTCCTGAACTCTAGATGCACATTCTGGTCAATACCTAGTCAATATACTCATTTGCATGTCCAATGTGCTTCCTAAACTTAGCAAACATTGAACTCTCTTTTGTGCTCAATTCAACCTCAAACAAGCTTGCTTCTCCCTGAGAGTTACCATTTCCAAGTGAGGCACTAGAGTGACCTATTGGTTTGGCCCAGTAGACCTGCTATTTAGCTAACAACTCACATCCAATCTAACTCACATACCAATTCTCTGGTGCTACTTTCAAAATGCATCTTCACCTTCTGTGTACCAAGTGCTGCTACATAAGTCCAAACCATTGCTTGCTTACTTCTTGACTAATGTACACCATTACTGGTTTCCCTGTTTTTGTGTTATTAGCCATCAAAATGACCTATTAACAACCTAAGTAACCATTTCTTTTAAAAAAAAAAACTTTCTGTATCAGTTACCTTCTTGTGGCTAGGACTAAGCACCAGACTAGAAGCAGCTTATGAGGGGAAAAGGTTTATTTTTGTTTAAAGTTTTGAGGGTAAATTTCATCCTAGTTGAGAAAGCATAGCATTATCAGGAAGCTGTTTCACATCTTCCCATATAAGCAGCATGGAGAGACAGTATCAAGAACAAGCTAGCTTTGAACATCCAGAGAGGCTGGACTAATAAAACCAAGGACCACACACCAGGACACACCCCTCCAGCAAGGCTCCCATAGGCTGAACAATCTGGGGAATAAATAGGAAGTTTAATCACAAGCACTTGAGGCTATATGGGACATTTCATATTCACACCACCACACTCTCCCAGCTTTTAATTGTGTCCTGGGGTTAATTTCTGACATCTGTACCCAAACCCATAGGACTGGGCTCCTAAACAATATTTTCATTTTCATGTCTTCTCATTATCTACCTTTCTCATGTTAGTTGTTCTTGCTTTGGAGTTTTGTGCCCACTATTTTCCCTGCCCAAATCTTTTCTTTTCTAACTTCACAAAATTTGCTCTTTGCCTCACTCGTGTTTTTGATCAAATGTTGTCAGCTTATAGAGTCAGTCTCTGAGTTTTCGATTCAAAATCATACCTCCTTTTACGACCTAGGAACCCACCTTACCTTACCTTTCAACATAACACTAATTTTCTTCTTCACATTATTTATGTAATTATCTTAGCAGTTCACACAACCTCACATATGTAGGCCTAAAGAGATTTTTCTACTAACCCCAATATTATTATTACATAAGAGATAAAAGGTACTCATTCTATCATTACTTACTAGGGCTTTAATAATTCTCAGGAAGTTGCTCAATAAAATACCATCTAGCTCAAGGGCTGAACACACTCAAGAAGTCTCCTTGTCTTATATCTATGCTTCTAGGATAGAGAAGTAATTGGCCAAATCTATTCCCAGCTTCTCAGCATCTCATCAGTCATGATAAAACACATAAAATTACAGATCCACTATACACACAGTGAGGGTGAGGACAGCATGATTTCTGAAAAACAAATGATGCAAGAAGGCAGAAAAATTAAATGACTTGTCTTCACTTTCATTTATCCAGCAAATATTTACTGAGAACTGACACTGTGCCAAGAATTATGCAAAGTAGGATACAGCAGAAAGTTGGCAAATACGAACACTGCTCTTGTAAATCTTTCATTTACTGAAAGGAGCTGCAAGTATAGGTGACACTCTCCCGTATGCTCCATGGATAAATGGATCAGACAGAATCAATAAAACTGAGTTATTTTGCCATGAAGTTTGCTGTACATATTCTAAAGTATTAATTCTAATGGGAAAATATAAAGAATTTTGGTACAGACCACCCCGACAAGAAGTAAATATTGAGACATTTTCACACTCACCTTGATTATCAGTTGATAAATGTTGAGAATTTTTACTTCCTAGTTATATAATTATACTGTATACTTGGGAATATTAATTTCAAATGGAATTCATCTTTTTCAACATGAAGTAGACATGCATTTGACTCTTGCATGTAACCAGTAATACAACATAAACTCTCTTCTCTCTATTCTCTGTTTGATCTTAAGCGCCTCACTAAGCATCTCAACCAAATATTCTTTATGTGTAAGATATAGAGACTGGACCAGATGCTCAGTAATAATTTTGTGAGCATTACAGATTTTTCAATAAAATAACAAATGACAGAGTACTGTATTCTATCTCATTATTATTTTACTTAGCCCAAAGAATAAGAATGATTAACAATATATTAATTACAGAGCATGTCATTGAGACAGAAAGGCAGACAACCACCTGAGGAGTTTTCTATATAATAAAAACACGACCATTTAAGCTCTGTATCATTCTAAAAATCAAAGGTTCTAAAACTCTTCAAATCCACATACATAGGTGAACCATGGCTTAAGATCTCCTTTCATGTACAATGATTTTGTTTTATTTTTCTCACTCTATTGATCTCAAATTTAATTCCTTAGGACTATTATATTCAATCGCTTTAGTCTCCTCCTTATTGATCAAAACTCAAACTTTATCATGAATCTAAGTCATATATCAGGCTTGTTAAAAAGTACATCCATGAGCCCTGTCCTCACTTTTTACCTCTGTGCCTCCCAGGGTAGCTGTGAGACTTACACTATGCCTGCACTTACCTATTTTACTAGTCCCGAAAATATATAAATTGTTTGCCAATTAAAGGATATAGGCAAAAATGATGTACTCTAATTCTAAAACTTTACTCCTTAGTGGGAAGACACTTAGAAAGAACCGAAGTGAGCTTGACAATCCCACCTTCATATTCAGCCCAAGACAGTGAGTTGATCTCTAAAACGTGACACCATATCTACTGCCAATAATTAACATGCTATCTCTCACTATAACTGGACATATTCATATATCTGCAGGAAAACTGCCTCTTCACTGGTGCATTTCATAATGGCACTGTTGTCTTTTCTTCCTTATCTTTCCCAAAGAATCACTGTGATTTCTCTGTTTCCAGGATTTACCTGTTCCCTGACATTCTGAAATGTACTTCCTCCTGCCTTAGACTCTGGGAAGGTCTCCCACTCAGTTTGGTGAAGAGTTCCATTCCAGGTCTGACAAGAATAGGTAGCAGGTCAGACTTTACTGTTTGTTTACAATGTTGTATCATTCAAACAGAATAAAAGCATCTGAGAGATAAGATAAACTATGTTGCCAGACAATTAATTAACTACTGTCGCCATACGACTTAAATCTCTTTTCTTTAATCTCATTATAAAGCATATTAATTTATTAAAAAATTGACATAGGAATAATATTCAAGCAATATTACTCAGATAGAATCATGCAAGTCATGATATCATTGATAAGTAAGTTCCATACAAGTTAAACAGATATTTGCTTCAGAAGTTTAAAAGTCTCTTAGAGAAGACAATTTAATTGAATTATTGCTAAATCATTACAAAGAATCAGCATCACACTACAGACCCTTAAATTGTTAACGATCTTTACCTAAGGAAGCCTGCAAATTGCATTTTTTATTTCTTTATCGTAGTTACTTTCCAAATAAGTAGCTATTTCATTACTTTGTTTTGGTTTGCTTTGTTTAACTTTCCCATCGGGTCCCTCAGACTTGTGATAGGATTACAACCCAAGCTGAAGAGGATCAGTGTTTATATAATAGAACATGGAAAGAGGGGACCCATGAAGACCCTTTCCTCACCAGGATTTGCCCATTTGAGGGCATCTGCCTAGAATTTCCTCCTTTGTTAGGTTAACATCTATTTTTCTTCTCTCATATCCATCATAGCCCTTGATAACCTCATAATGGCAGGCTCTTATAGCATATCTAAGTCCTTTATTTAACTTATGACAATTGGAAATCATATATTACCATATTATTGACTTAATATCTTCCCCACTCTAGAAAGTAGGATTGTAGTGGCAAACATGGTATAGTTTGGATCTCAGTATTTTCCTTTAAGTAGGACTATACCTAGTATCTAGTAGATACTAAATGACGTGTGTGTGTGTGTGTGTGTGTGTGTGTGTGTGTGTTAATGGAATGAATATATAAAAGAAGTACCTTTCCTATTGGGTATATCGTTAATTTGGGTTGACATTTTCAAGAATAGATTCATTAATAATTATACAAATTAAAAGTGAATAGTGTCCATATATTCCTTGTTAAAATGTGAAATACAATCTAGAAACCTTTCTAATTTTGTAGGTGTTATGCAACAAAGGGAACATATTGTGCTAAATTTAAGTTTAAATTGAGTGATGCGAGCTGGCATGTGGAACTTCCCCAGCAAAGAATGCTGAAATGCGGCCTAGAAGTTTTCACCTTTGGAAGAGTGAAGAGGAGAGCATGAAGAGCAGAAGCTAAGCAGATCATGACTGCGGTTAGATAACTCTGAAAGGGCAGTCTGCTATTCAGACTCTACCAAAGAATACTAGTCTTGGAACGTTGTTCTTTTCACTTCTGCTGTTAGCAGCAGATTGAGTATTTGAAATACACAATAATATAATAGCTGAAAGAGGAAAATGAATGTCATGGAACAATTGACCTCCATTGTACTAATTCTAACAATGTATATACCATTTGATTAGAGTCTACTGAAATTTTTAATTCCATTCAGGAAGTACCTAATCAAATGAAGTTCCCACATCCCTTCTTTAACAAGAAATGGGAGTTTTAGAAATATTGTTGGGCCAGAATTTCTGAAATACATTAAACATGGATATTACATTCTTCCTATTGGTTCTCTAATATAGTAAATGTAAGCATTTACTTAAATATCACAAAATAATATCATTAGTAAGATATCTAAAGTACTGTACTCATTTATAATAAAATGTAAATGAAGGAAAAAGATCTTTTATTTTTAGTGTTTTCCCAGGAAAGTGTATTTAAATTTCCATGGTGATTTCTCTATTTAGCCAAAGTTTAATGATAAGTTTTTTCAAAAGAGTTACATAAAATTTACACTATAAATCTATGTATATAGAGAATTGCAAATATTTTCTTTTTACTTTTTTGAGGAGCAAGTGTGTGGAGTGATGTGTATATGGCATGTATGTGGTCCTTGTATTTCATAGTTTAACATGCACAATATGTGCACCTGTTTGTGCTGCTGTGAACGTCCAATGCACACATGTGGGGAAGACAGAGAAGAACACTGAATACCCTCCATAACTCTTCCATAGTCATTTCCCTGAGACAAAGTCTCTCTGTGATCCCAAAACTGCTCTTTTACACCATACTCACTAGCCTGCAATCCCCGTAGTAATTACCCTGTCTGGGGATTGGATTTACAGGCATGTGTATCCATACCTAGAATTTTTTTTAGATGGGTGCCAGGGGTTAAACCAAAGTCTTCTCAGGCCCCTATGTTTGTGCAGCAAGCAATCTTCCTGTTAAGACATTTTTGTGTCATTTTTTAAAAAAAAACTTCTATTTTTGTTTTAAGATTCAGAGCTATAAACAGTAAGATAACTTATATTTTATGCACTTATAAGTATAGGCAAAATTGCTTTATTTGGGCAAATTACTCAGACATGGTGAACTACTACCAGAAATTTGTATATATGTAACATATATAATTTATATTGTACATTTATATAAAATTTATGTTATATATACACATATATATATCTACATATATTACTTTGAGGGTGACAATGATGCTCAATTCAATTTTGGCTCCACTCGTTCAAGATTTACTTTTGTTAACATGACCTCACTAAGTTTAAAACTCTTGTTTGAAAGAGGAATTCACATCATAGTTTCAAGGGACCAAGGAGCCAACTCTTCAATCTTTTCAAATGTTATGAAGGCATCACCAACAATGTTTTTGCATCCACATGGTGATTTGAATCTTTCTTCATTCAGCCTCTTGGAAAGTCAGTGCCTGTGAGTCCGACAGTCTGAATGTCTTTTGCTTCCTACACACCAGGGAGACAGGATAGCAAGGGCACCTTGCTACAGAATCTAAGCAGAGCTAGTGTGCTGAGGATGTAGCCTGGTACAATCACCAAGCTATTGCTGCTTTCTTCATAAAGCTTTTCTGGAAGCATAGAACATACTGGTGAATGGAGCGGCCCTGTGCCTGGATTTTTTTGTTGAAAATTGTGTATCATAACAGAATAAATAGCTTTTAAATAATCTCTCCTTCATTAAGTTAGTATCAAACATTTCTACCAAGTTTCATAATTTTCAGTTTCAAATATATTTTTGTAAACATTCATATCACCAATTTGATAAACTTACTCTGAGGATAAAATAATCGCCCCCAACCCTCAAACTCATCCAGTCTAAAGTTAGGCTTAACTTTTAAGAGTGAAACAAAACTGAAAGAAAATTGATTTTTCAGATCAATGATGGAAGACTTGGGAGGTGAGCTGAGAGCCCTCAGCAGCATGATTCTGGCACTTTTTATAGCTTTTCTTTCCTACTGATTGCTTTGTGCTCCTGTGAGTAACTGCCATCCTAATATTAGTTAAATGTGTTGTGCTAGAAATTAGTGATATTATTATAATAATTAATAGCAATACATGCACATTTGACAGAACACAATTATTCATAAATAACAAGATATAACAAAAATAAAAATATGAATTCATAATGCAAATATTAAATATTAAAAGCTTTTAAAATAAAATGATTGCTATGGCTGCAAAATAAACATTGAACATGTTTTCAAATATTTTTGAACACAGAGAAGGAATTAAATATTCTTAACGATGTCAGTGTTAATAAGTAAGGTCACTGCTGTGTTAGTGTTCCAGGACTTATTGTGCATATACATATATATTTGAATTTTCATTGAAACAATTACATATCTGTCATATTAATACTTTATAATGATTTCCCACAGCCAGTAAGTTATCTCCTACGTTTGGGGTCTCAGCATCTATTTAACCTATTTCTTGAATTTTACTCTCCATCCTCACTTGTCAGTTTTGCAGTGATCACCCTGACTAATTTTATATCAGCCACTATCTTCCCAGTGCCCTTCAAAGAGAGCTGCTAACAATGCTTCATTGATCTTTCAGAGCTCATACAGCTCCAGCACCATCTACCCTCATAGACTCATCCCCATACCATGTGGTTTCCACATAGACCAGGACGTCTCTCCATCACCCTCCACGTATCAGCTTATTTCCCTGGATTTAGTCTCTATTTTAGCTGGTCTACACCATCATCTAATCATTTACTCTTGAATGGTGAGGGAAAGTCAAGACCTTACATCATAAAACCGTTCTTCCTAACTCCAAGTCCCAAATCCTGTCCAACTGTCATCTAAAAATGAGTGGACTGACAGAGAATTTTACAACTGGCAGGAAGACCTCCCTAAACCTTCCAATAATCCAAGAAATGATTCTAGGAAAATGAAGATGGGAACAGGAGTATTTAATCTATGTTAAAAATAAAGAAACTGTGGACTGAGGAGATTACTTAGTGGTTAAAAGCACTTGCTTGCAAAACCTCCCATCCCAGGTTCATTGTCCCCATCATCCATGTAAAACATGGCAAGCATTCGTTGGCAGCAGTAAATGAACCTAGCATGTACACACACACACACACACACACACACACACACACACACACACACACACACACACCACGTGCGCACGCACATGCACAAATAAATTAAAATGAAAAAAACAAAAACAAAGCAAGTTGGGGGATTTGTCATGACTTTCTAACTAGAATGTGTTAGAATGAAATTAATGTGTTAGAATGAAAGGAGGTAATAAAGACAAGAAAGTGTGTTAGGCATTTAGTGACGCCTTATCAGGGCCAAGAATGTATGGAAAGGACAATGGGGAAAAGAGGGGATGAGAATTCTGTATAAGGCTTAGCAGACCTATGATTGAGAGATTGGCATGGAGAAGGGGTGGGCGGGGGGGGGGTGTTCAACAAGAAGCAATGATAGTAAAGGAGCAAAGAAAGCTCGGAACCTGAAATGTTAAGGGTACTTAGGTTTACAGTTACTCTCTGTCAGTTCATTTGTGGCTCACATGCATCCAAGACAAATATTTTCATTTTTTCATGAGCTACACAAACTTCCAAAATTGCCTGTGTTATTCAGGTGATATTAGATGTCAGAACCTCTTAAAAAATAATAAAACACGAAGGGCATGCTACAATTTTATGAAATAATAATCGTTTCAATCTTCTAATTAGGAATACAGCCTGGGGTGTCCTATTTAAAATGGACTCCATTTATTATTGTATGCCTTTAAATTAATCCTGTTTTAGGCTTGACATTTTGGCAGGACGCTGGATGGAAACTTAGTTAATTGGTTCATTCTGCTGTATGAGCAGTCCTACCAATTAGATCATGGACCCTGAGAGTCTAGGCTAGAAAACAGCCTCCAAGGTATTTTCTAATGTTACATGTTACATATCTGTGCCTCAAAACCATTATTTCTCAGATTTTTTTTTTGCATTAAGTGCAATGAAGCAATTACCTAAGAGGAATTTCCTTTTCTTTTTTGGCTGACATACACAAGTAACAGTAAATAAGAAGGAGGGCCAAAGAAGGCACATAGTAAATTCTCTATGCTAACTAATTTGAGTCAAATTGAGAAGCTGATATTTATTAATTATCTGGCCAGGATGAATTACTTATTCTTCTAAAAACACACTGTCTTCTAAAATAGAGATTTTATTAATAATCTCTATTTTAAAAGGTGGCTGTGAAATTTAAAATAAGAAAATATATAATATAGCAATATTCCTCATAGCATACAGTCAATAATGATTATCACTTATAAGAAATAGTAATTTCTACTGATATTTGCTATAAAGCTAATATCATGAGAACTTGAAATAAGAGAGCTAAAAATTTCAATAAGAGATTAATATCTATGATGCTTAATTTTAAGTGTTAACTTGACTAGATTAAGAAATACCTAGGTAGCTAGTACAGTACTACAGATTCTGGATCTTTTTGTCTACTTGTTCATACTAAACTTTTAAAAAATATTTATTTATTCACAAGCACACACACACACACACACAGAGAGAGAGAGAGAGAGAGAGAGAGAGAGAGAGAGAGAGAGAGAGAGAGAGAATTAGAAAGAATAAATGGGTGCTCCCGGGCCTCATACCACTGCAGACAAACTCCAGATGCATGATTCACTTTGTGCATTTGGACCCAAATGTGTACAAAAGCAACTGTCTTTGACCACTAAGGTATCTTTCCAGTACAATAGATTGGATTTTAATTCAATAGACCAATTAAGAAAGACTCAGTCACATGGACACTGTTCATTTGTATAAATAATCAGACCCAACAAAAGAGGCAAATGAAAGGTGAATGCATGGATTCTTCTGGAATGAGGCAATTTCTTCTCCTGCCCTGGGACTCCAGAGCTTCAAGTTCTCTGCATTTGTGACTCCATTAGTTGCACAAGCAGCCTCCTGGGTATGTCAACTTCTGAGAGTCATCAACTTCTCTGCTTCTGAGAATCTGGTCTGGGGCTGAGCCAGGCTCTTCTCAGTTCTCCAGCCTGCCCACAGCTTACCTTCTGGGATATCATAATTACATATGCAAATTCCCCTCACTCTTTCATTCTTTCCCTCCTCTCTTTCTCTCTCCGTCACACACTCATGTTCTCTGAATATATAGATATAGATTTTCATGGACCATGTAATATTTCATTTAACAGTGGAATTGCATTCATTGTCTTATAAAAGTACAATGAGGCTAAATAATTCCTATGGTCTAGTGACAGTGTAACATTGAAACAGTATGCAGTGCCCACAAATGCATGACAGCCGTGGTCATATAAAATATAGCTCAAGCCATTGCTAGGTGCACAGCAGGAACATCATGAGTTAAAGGACAGCTTGAGCAGTATAAAGAGACTTTGTCTTTAAAAAAGTCTCTCTTTCTCTACATATATATGTGTGTGTATATATATCACATATAACTATGGTACAGCGGTGTATCATAGTTGATAATGCTAATAAATAATTTTCCTATTGTTTATGTATGCATTGTACTACATTTGTCATTACTTTAGAGTATGCTTTTTCTAATTAGTAAAAATATACTTATGATAAAGCAGTGTGCCTTGCTGCATTGGGAGAAGCCTTATCTTATTCATTGCATCTCTTGATTGTATCACAAGGCAATGTCAACTCATTGACTTAAACCATGTACATTTGTATAAACAGACTTTGTGATATTTGTAAAATAATGAAATTTTTGAAAAACATTTGTGAGGATATATGCCTGGTGTTACCCAGTATGTGGACTATACCTATCTGCATTTATCAACTGGGCTGTAGTATCTCTACTTGTCTTAATATTCCTGAAGAAATATAATACAGCATTTTTCACAGATATACATATGTATATTTACCTATCTCATCTGCATGGTAAATTAATTGTAGGAATGGCCTCAGTTTTCTGACAATGGCTATAGCTACATTTTCCCTTTTGCTTTATAGTGATTCACTTCTTGACACATTTAGGCACGTACAAGAAAGAAGTGATGCTGTATTCGTTCAATGTCTTGGCCTCAATTGTTTTATATATATATATATATATATATATATATATGTGTGTGTGTGTGTGTGTGTGTGTGTGTGTGTGTGTGTGTGTGTGTGTTCTTTCTTGGAAAAGATAAGGTCAACTGGAAGAACAAGAGATAAGAAGATGATCCAGATGGCAAGCTCTAGATAAGACATAACCTTTTCTTGCAGCAGAAAGTGGCTCTGCCTTCCCAGGGAACAGAATCCACAGAAACAAGCCAAGAATACACAAGCAAAAACAAGTGCTTACTGACTTGCCATTTAAGATTTTAGAAGTTTGATGCTGTTGTAGTCATTTCACATGCAGCAGGGATGAACCTCCAAACCAGGCACAGTTATGGAAGGAAAGTATTTATTGAAGTTACAGATCAAGGGGAAGTTCCATAATGGTGAAAGAGGCTGGCTTCCTTTTCAAAGTCCAAGCAGAGAGAGAAAAACCAGTACCAGCACCAAGAGCACACTCAACCTCAAACAGGCAGGTAAGAGAGATTTTCTCCCCCTTTTTATAGCCTCAGGGTGGGGTCTTGCAACCCTTCACCTGTCTAGTTGACTCACTATCTCTGGAATTTCCCTCCAACACTGCCCTTCCATGTAGGCAAGTTTGTTTCTAGCTCTCCTGAGCTTTCTTACAACCTGTCCCCTACTGAGAGGGCTGTCTTCTTGTAAACAACCTCAGAGACTCATTCAGGATTATTAAAAAGGTCTATTTGACAACAAAATTTAGCTATCACAGATGCATAGCATTATTGTAGCAGTAGATTATTGGTCAATGTAATACAACTTAATTTTTATAAAAGTCTTTAAAAGAAACTATCAGAAAAAATAAGGAAAGTAACCTTCCCATGCTTACACTATGAATCTTGTTTCAGGATTTTTAACTCTAAGAGTTTGTATGAATTCCTTTGTGAGACTGCCTTTCATGATAGTTTTATTAATAATTCCAAAAGCCTACACTTTCGTTTACTACAAATTGATTAAGAGATAGTTTCATCAATAACTTAAATTTGCACCCTTGAATGTAAACATGAATTATTATCCCAAGCTGTTTTGGGTTCCATTTACTAGAAGATGAGGATTAAAACTGGTAATCAAGATTAATGAAAAATAAGGCAAAATACTTTGTAATAATGATAATTCATTTTAATAGTTGACAAAGTAATCAATTCTGCATACTTTCAATACACATGTGCAATATGAAGACAGTTGAGAACCAATTTAATGAGTGGATTTTTAGGCAATGGGTCAATTCAGGTGATGAAATATTTAACTTTGCTGCTTTCAGACCCTTCAGAAAGCAACTGCTCTTTTACAAGAGCCTCATGCCTGAGGTAACTCTGTGGTCATTGTTACATGAGATGTGAATAGTATAAAGAATCATGAAGAAAGACTACTCCTTTTGGAAAAAGATCATGAATTTTTTTTTACTTAGGGAATAGTATCCATATAGTACACGTGGAATAACAGAGGTGTCAAACTTAAAGAAGATTTTTCATCAGCTTTGCTGAATGAAAGTTCCTGCTACCCCAAAGGAGGAAAAAAAGTGTTTTTTCTGCTCTAGAAGCTGCAGTTATGCAGCGGTGAACACGAGTAGTCACATGAGTCACTTTTCTCTCAACTCTAATCTCTTTTCACAGTGACAAATGAATCACAGAAATCAATCTCAACTCTGACTCTGAAAATTTTTCCAGGGGATATTTTTTCTTTCTCTTCTTTTCTTTTTTCTTTCTTTCTTTTTTTTGTCATTTTTTTTGAAGCGGGTAAAGACAGGCAATTTAAGATTTCACAATAGAAGACAGACAAAGTGGGTTGGAACTTTAGCTGGAGCCAGGTGTATCGTGAAACGGTGTGGGTCTGTTAGGTACTGTGGAGAGAGCTCCGGATCTGAGTCTGAACTCCATGACCAAATAACTTATATAGGTGTATTCATTATTCACCTACCACAGGATTTTGATTCTTCACTTAACTAAAAGGAGATATAATGGTGTCTAATAGTATTATTATTATCCATCTCAGACCAAAGTTGACTTTTTTAACATTCTCATAAAAGTATTGATCAAAAGTACAAAAACTATCCCTTAATCCCACAAATCATTTTACATTATATACCTTAATGCTATAAAATGGAAAATTTGATGATACTGTCACATGAATATGTTTATTCCACCTCCCTAATTGAATGACTATTTCCAAAAGTGTTACTCTATTCATTTTAACCCGTCCAATTCTTAGAGGCTCTTCTGCATACAGAAGGAAGTCACTAAATGCAGTACATATACAACTATTAAAAGTAATAAAACATCCATGAACTAAGTATTTGCATAGTTGTGAAGGCACTACAGAGATCATAACAAAATGAAACATTCATCAATGATATTTTTATGTTTCAGTAAAGTTTCATACCATGTCTGTCTGTGGTTCTTTTGAACCGATAGAACCAGTCCTTTGCCTCAAATATTATCCTAAGGCACACGATTCGTTTAACTGTCATTCATAAGCACTAGTAAGGTAATGGTGGATAGATATCTCAACGTAACTTTGGCTGAATTCTCTAGTCTGTCTAATTACTAGATGAAATTATTGTCAGGTTAAAAACTTCTTAGTGGTTACTGAGCTCCTGCTGCTACTCATTAGAAAATGCTGGAGCCAGAAGCAAAACAATATCAAAGAGGCTTATTAAGGTCATTGTTTTTCTCATGCTGAAAAACATCCCTATATTATTACATATTGAGACATTTTAGCTTATACTAAATTATCTACCTTTCCAAAATCATTGCATATATATGTATATATACATATATACATATATTTGAGGGACACAAAGAAATCAGTTATTGAAGGGATCGATGTTCTCTTAAAGAATCTTAGATAGGTGACTGCTCTCTTGTAAATTAACTGCAATATACACATGCCTCTGAACTGAATTTTTGTGGCCCCATTTTTAATTTAAATAACTATAAATGTAAAATTTACTTTTTTTAGTTAATCCCATGTTAAATTTCGGCTCAGGTTTCTTAGGTCCAATATTTTTCAGTCTCAGCATAAAAATAGCATTATATATATATATATATATATATCTTTTTCTATCATTTTTTCTCTCTCTATGTTATGATTCTATAACTTCAGAATTATTCTAAATCCATAAGTACAGCTTTAGTATAAAAATCCACTCAAAAACAGATTTTATACTCGAGCTATTCTTATGACTTGAAAGAAAGAACAAGAAATATGAGAAAACATTATACTTTTAACACCCTTTTCTCTAAACATATAGAAAACGTTCTCAAGATATAATTAAAAATAAGATGACTATATCACTAAAGGGCTATTTTTCAAACCCTATGAATTTTCTTAATTTACTATTGTGATAAAATTCATCTGCACTTTTTAAGAGAACTTTATTAATAGCACCATCTTCTGGCAAACACTTAGAAAGCAGTTGGTTTTAGACCAGAAAAGGTATTGAAATCATTTAAAGAATTTAATGAAAAATTGATCCTTGTAGCAAAAGTCCAGAATCCCATTTTACAAGGCTTTCGTTTTTGTTAACATTTTACTATTTCATTAATTTTCTACTTGTTAACCTTGGCTTCTAACCTTCTCCAAAACGTATGAAACTTTGTCAAATTGCTACAACATGGCATATATTCAATCAAACAAACTTGTAAGACAAAGCTGTATAGAGTATACATCTCTATATCATATATAACATTATATGAACACTCACATATAGTACATACACATGTAAAATTAAAATGTACTCATAATTATAAAAATAGTACTTTTCAGTATGTGATGGATTTTAAAAAGGCATTCTATCATTAAGATACTAAATGTAAAAACTAAATATAAATTATCAAAAGTTGAAAAATAAACTAAAATCGAACAAAATTTTCAATGTGCATGAACAAAAAAATTTTAAATGATTTTTAAAATTCTATCATGTTGTGATCAATATCGATGGCACACACTAAATATATCCTTAGTTTGTAGTTCATACTAACTACAGAAGAAATCAATAACTACAGTGAAGCCTCCAAAACAATAAAGGCTATTAAATGTATTAAATACTCTGGGTCCCAGTCAGACCTAAATGGTATGACCCTGTTGTTCAAGACACCACGTGCTTGGGTTGCTGGACACTGAGAAGTCAAGCGGACACTGTGCTGGAAGCTCAGCTATCATTTGTAGCGAGGCTAGTTCTCCAAATCTTAGCCAGAATGAGAGTCCACCTTTCAACAAGCTGCCATTTAGCACATCTTCATCCCTGACTGCAGAAATATTAGCCTTCTTTCCTATGTTTGGACAGCGTTTGCCAAGACCAGCAGAATTCTTAGCCTGAGCAAAGATGGGGTACGAAAAACTTTACCATTTCTCAAGGATCTGGTTGGTTTTATCTGTGCTGTCTGGTGTATGAATCTGGAATCCCCTCTTTTGCCCTAACGAAGGTAATACTCTGTGCCCAGCTTGATGTCAATTCTTCTGAAAACTTAGGGTCTTGCAAAATGAGAGCTTGGTAGGTGGTGTTTTGTTGATTGGGAAAATGTAACTCGACATTGTCATCACAGCTACCTAATTATTCCAATAGACTCAATGTACCTAAGATGAGTCTTCATTTGTGATTTCGTACTGTCCCAGTTGAGAGGAAGATGGCAGGCTTGAAAAGTACCTAGAAAGTTGCTCAACACGAAGTCACTTTGGTTCTGATACGTACAGCAATAAAATCAGCAATAAGACTAGTGAGCAACGCTTATCCCCTCCAGTTAGATTTTGTTTTCCCTGTGGTCTGTAAGAAAAGAGAAGAAGAAAACGGAGGAGGAGGACAGAGAGAAGGAGGATAACAAGGAGGAAGAAAAGGAGGAGAGAAAGAAAGGAAGGAGAGGGAGAAGGGAGAGAAGGAGGGAGGGAGGGAAGAATTGGTTACTGCTACTGTTTTTCATGCACTGTGCATTGATTTAAGCATTGTTGCAAACATGGTCTCCAGAATTGGCCTTTTAAGAGGTGAGATCTAGTGGGAGGTAATAAGGTCTGGCAGAACTCCTTGAGAGGTATTAACTCTGTATCTCTGGAGTTCTATGCTCATGGGACACTCAAGAGGGTAGGTAGGCTGACTTCAAGGACCCTGACTCCTGCCTTGGACCCTCTTCCTGCACTGCTTGTACTTCTCATACAAGCCATTCCTCATGCTCTGATTCAGTGTGTCAACCTCTCCTCTCCACATGTGGTGACCCCATCTTGAATTTTCTACCACTAAACTTCTTTTCTTAACAAAGTACCCATTCTCAGTTGTTTTCATTATAACTACACAAAACAGATGAAGACATCGGTCATAATAAGTTTTCCAAAGCTTGACTCTTGGGTACAGTTCTGGTGCTATGGCTGAGAAAGGTAGTATAAAATTATAATAAGGGAAAAGAATTAGGAAATATAAATCTACTAAGTAATTTCTATGTAAAGAATGAGATTCATCAGTTTCAAAAAATTGGGTTGGGAATAAAAAGTGCATTCTTTAAAAGGAAAAAGTTGGAGTGCAGAAATACTGCACTCTGGGAAACAATGTAAACACCTGTTACATATCAGGAAATTTTATAAATCTTAGAAAATTTTTGATACTAAAACTGGTTATTATCATTACATGTCAATGGATGAAATTCAGGATCAAAGAACTTTGGGACTACCACATAATTACTGAGTGAAGTAGAATCAGGTAATATAAAAAAAACTCTTTATATCCCAGGGAATGAAGACAAGAGATATCAGAACAATAAACAACATTAAATGTAAATAAATAATAAAAGAGAAGTAAGATTCATGAATGACGCTCATATCATCGTGGTGAGTGAATACTATAGATTTGGATGGTTGAAAGTTAAACTTTGGGAATTGCAACAGGGAAAATAATTGGAAAACCTTATGATACACCATTTTTTGCCTTTCTCAGAAACAAAATTTGAAATGTGCTATAGATGTGTACATGCCAACATGTTTAACGGATAACAAATATTTACCAAGCACCTGTAATGTGCTCATTATACTTGTTAATTAAATCAACTTTCCTACAAAGATAATGCTGTGCATAACCAAATATTCATGCTGAAAATCATTATGTTTTTCTTTAGGATCTAATTGCTTTTCTTTGTGTTAGAGACTTGGAACTATGCTGTAATGGTGTCCACAAGAGCCATGCCATAGGGCTTTATTATAAATGAAGCATTGGTACAATGAGATACTTCTGGAATTTTCATAATAAGTCCCTTTGGATGGAGTCGATGCTACATCTTATCCTGAATTCTACATTCTCAACAATAATGTTTTGAGGCTCAAGCTTTACAGAGTAAATATGAAAGTAAAACTTCATTTTTTGATTCAATCGAAAATGTAAGAAGTATTTTTTAATATCACCATGTAATGTGGTGAATTCATAGTAGCTATTGTACAACTGCCTTCTACTGTCTCTTGAGATCTATGTACCAAATAATAGCTGCCAACCAAGTTGAATTCAAAGCCAATTTCTAATTCATTACTTTACAGGGAGCTTTGAAATATGCTCATTTAGAAATCTGCTGCATAATGGCAAGTCTGTAATGTCAGTATAATGTTACCAAGCATGAGACTCAGGCATGGATGTTGACACTTAATTATGGATATTAAATTCAGGCTCTCATTTCAGATACATGTCAGATGTCACCACCTTCAAGAATTCATAAATGGGCAGTTTTCTTCCCCAGTCAGTGTAATGTGAATTAGAGGACGAGAAATATTATGTTAAACTATTCTTCTTCACTTGCACATCTGTAAAATATTGTTTGCAGCCTAGATGCTGTGGATCATGGAAATTTCCCAAACACTTCATCCATCACTATAATACGGTTTTCACTGGGGTGTGATTTAAACAGTCAAAGGTGAACTGGAGCATAATAGATCATCAGTTCTTACTAATTAATGATTCCAATTATACCTGTGGTTTAACAAAATAGAAAAATACAAAAGTATGTATAATAGTTTTAGAGTTGTCTTTGGTTGTTACCCATGGGTGTATTTGCAGGAAGTTGAAAAAAATAAACATTCTCAGGAAAAACTTTGTATAGCACACTTTAACCACTTAACTGTGTACAAAATAGTTAAAAAGTATATTCAAAGTTAAGATTTTGCAAACAATTTTGCCTTCAGCTCTAACCTTGAGAGCTCAGCTGCCACCAACTGTTACAGCTTCTGTAGAGTCTTCCTGTTCATGTAATCCATGCTGTGAAATCATATTATAGCAGAGGCAATTGGACAACTTTCTGTAATCCGTATCTTCAGAAAAAGTCCAAGATCTATAGGAAATTTCCTTATAGACAGTTCTATAGTGGCTGATGGTATGGTGAAGGCCAATGTCATTGATCAAATATGGTCCATTCTCAAGGGAGGGTTCAACATTTGAAAATTCATTGGCTCCTATCATCATGATCACACTTAATAACCAGTGGGCTAGGAAACATTTAAAAAAATATGAATATCACACACTGGTGACTTATATTGCCAATTCATTACTCCTAACTCTTTTATGGCCATTTTATCATTCCTGACTAATTGCATGTTCTGACAGTTTGTACAAAATGTGTGATACCAAATATTAATTATTGACTATTCATCCAGCAGCGGCAGCAAGCATAGCCAGGGGAAAACATGTCCCCCGTGATACATCAGTAAATGCTGTTTAGTGTTTTATAACTCTATGTTAATTTGTGTTTCAGCAGTTTAGAGAATTTGTGCATTAAAAATTTTCACTTTTATTGACATCCTTAAATACATTCACTGGCTCATTAAAAATTTTTATTGATTAGTTTAATAATTACCTTCTTGGTATAATAAATTTAAAGGTTCAGCTTTGCAGAGAAATTCTGTGTCTATAAGGAATAGCCCAGGATTTGTTTTTATTAGCCTGGAAATTGTGTTTTATGAAGCAATTATTTTCCTTCACAACAGTAGAAACTGTATTGGTGCATGACACATGCATGTAAGGGGAATATTCACATGGGCAAAGATTAAAAAATAAGTTTCAAAATACAGATGCCAAGAGGACACATTGTCCAGGTTCACTGATGCATTTCAACAGAGCGAAAATTCAATCACAAATGACAAAGTCAAGTACTACCTGAGCTGCTCATGGGTATTTCTCCACCACTCACATTCTAGCTCTCAACTTTGCAATGCAAATAACCCAAGAGCAGCTGCCCTGATAAGTTGACTGAAAAAACTGATGCTCTCTTTCTGAACAGTTTATTTTTTTCAGAAATAACTCATTTTGCTTTTGTTTTAATATAGACCGTAAAGTAAATAACATTTTACAGAGTGTTTCTGATAATCCAGGAGCAACTAGACTGAAGTTAAGACTAGAGACACTTGGAAAATCTCTACCAAAAAAAAAAAAAAAAAACAGCCTGATCAATATCAAAGTGTCACCATAGAGATCTATCCCTGTGCCCCCAGCTCTGTAAGGTCTCTATAAGTAAGTACTTTCTTACCTTAGAACATTCCAAAGTTAAGAAAATGGGAAACTGATGGCTTTAAATTCTCATTTTATATGTAATTGACTTACGAATATTTAATGAGAATCAATTATGTGTTAGGTACAAGAGACACTGAAGAATTAAAACTAGTCCCGGACCTCAGTAGTCATCTAGGTATACAAGAGAAATCATATAATAATATTTAAATGTTTCTTGGAAGATAATTTTTCCTAATATATTGCGATCATTTGTCTGCTGTTAGACATTTGGACATCATGAATATAGGGAATGATCCCTTTCACGCTTAGTGTAACAGAACCATATCTTAGTGATAAAATTGAAAGAGAGAAGAGAAAGATAGCCCAAACTCTGTTTACATACAGGTGCAAGTATTCATGCTCAGAAAAATCTGAATAAGGTGTACAAGTGAAAATGAAGCACTAGCTTCCAACTTCGAAACTTGTACAGCACTTAGACAAAGAGTCAGCAATGGCCATCAAGACAGAAGGGGTCTTGAGTTTGGCTAAGGGTAGATGAGTAGTATGTATGGAAGTACAAAGTCTGGGAATGAAAAGGTTCAGTGGGGGTCAGAAGAGGTAAATAGAGGAAAGATGGGGTAGGGGAAACTTAAGCCAAACTAACGATAATATGTTAGAAAAAGTAAGACCAAATACAAGATGTTATGAAAAAGTCATATGGTAATCTACTTCTTTATTAACTAAATGAAAACATTTTAATAAAAAAAAAAAGAGCTTGGGTATCCTGTGGAGAGGAATAACACTGTTCCCAGAAGCCTTATGTTATTATTATAGGGAAAATCCCAGTATTGGAGGTGAGTTATTGGATAGGAAGATCTCTGACAAAACAGGCTACTACTAAGGTGCTGAGTTGCCACAGAACTAGACCCTCTGCTAGACAATGCAAGCCTCAGTAACAGAATAGTGAGAAGTCACACTAGAAATGAGCTGGAAGCTTCCTCCCTGCTGGCTAGCTGACACACACAGTGATGGAAAGAGTTACCCAGGTTGGGGAGTTAAAAAAAATCCTCATCAACAGGGATAACCTGCAGGAGACTCTGCAAAGCTACACAATCCAACCACCCAGCCAGGCATGATGTGTCCACTGGAGCAAGAGTGACATGACTATCGAGTTCCCATAGAATTACCCTCCAGATATTTCTGTATGTGCCCGAAGATCAGTGGTGTTCTCACCTTTGGTCAGAGAAGTTTCTTCTGAAGTTGGTAGTGCTTAATGGGGAGATGCTGAACATGTCAAAGCCGTGAGAGCTAAGCATGAAATGAGACATTTATCACCCCCTTCAAGGCTCAGGGAACATTGGCAAAGAGGTGGCAGGAAGAATGTAAGAACCAGAGGATGGGGAGGAGGGTTTTGGAGTGTTATCTTCTGGACACAAAGTGGATGCTACATGTATGCTGCTGTAGTATATAAAATGACTGCGTAATGCTGGGCCCATTAACACTCAGTCATGGAAGGTGGACAAAGGGGAAAAGGCATCAGAGTAGAAAGAATAGCTCGAAAGATGAGTCGGTTCAGTGAAAGTAATGGGGAGATTATGATCAAAAACATTGTGCATATGTATGAAAATGTTTAAAAAATTAAAAATAATAAATAATAGACTGTGTCAGATTATAGCACAGAAAGCAATGAGTTGAGAGATAAAGTATGAAGAATCTTTGAGCTTCAGTTTCCTTCTATATTAGGATGGTTCATGTGTGTGTGTGTGTGTGTGTGTGTGTGTGTGTGTGTGTGTTTGTGTGTGTAGTGTTAATGACTGGGTGTTGTAGTCAGCTTTTTAGTTGCTGCACAGAAAGAACCCAAGCAAAAGCAGCTTGTGGAGGAATGAGTTTATTTGGTTTATGGCCTCGAGGGGAGACTCCATGATGGCAGGTAAAACAATGGCATGAGCAGAGGTCTGGACATCACCTCCGCCACAGCACTGGAAACAGCGGCAGGAAGGTGTGCCAAACATTGGCAAGGGGATGCTGGCTTATAACCCCATAAGCCTGCCTCCCAAAACACAGCTCCAGCAAGGTTGTAAAACCCAAACGGCCATCAGCTGAGGATCGATCATTCAGAACACATTCATTTGTTTGTAGGGGACACCTGGATCAAACCATGACAAGTAATATCACATCCCTGAATATCCAGAGAAACAATCATAAAGAGAACAACATCTAAAAACTGGACAATAAAATCAATCTCAAGGAGTTTTTGCCATAGCCAATCATAAATGAGCCAACATTCTTTCTGCAAATTATTGGCAATACTTACATAATATTTAAGGTAAAATAATTACATTATATGATTTCCAAATATATAAAAAAAACTTGGTCTTTATTATTATGCTCGTCAGCCTCTGAGCTGGAAACCCAAGAGCATAAAATCTTTCTTCACATGTAGGTAGGTAAAGGAAAATTATCCATGGCTCAGGCCACACTACTCAGATCACAAGATTGTTGGTTCAATAGCTCCCAAATGGAGGAAGGCATGAGCAGTGCTGTTTCTGAGCCAGGTGCAATCTTTCTAAGCATCCTTATCTCATAATCATTATGTATTTTGTAATCAGACTGGGACTGTGGGTGGAGCATTTGTAATTAGAAGAACAGAACAATATATCATCATATGCACACCCCTGCCCCTGCTCACCGAAGGAAATATTAATCAATACTATACAGAAATTTGTTGAAAACTTCTTGTATTGGCTAATAATTCTGATACACATTTCTGCAGTTCCCTTCTCATTGCTGGCACAAAGCACCTGACCAAAAGCAGCTAATGGAAGGAAAGGATTTATTTTGGCTTTTGGTCTCAAGAGGAAGTTTCATGAAAGCAGGGGAAGCTATGACAAGAGGACAAGAGAAGAGGACAGACATGACCTACATGCCAAATCAGATGGAAAATGGCAGAATGAGAATTAGCCAAGTTCTAGTAATGGGGATCTGGCTGTAACACCCCTAAGCCTGCCTCCAACAACACATCTCCTCCAGCAAGTTTCCACCTCTCACATTGCCACCAGCTGGGGACAATGCATTCAGAACACATGAGTTTATGGAGGACATCAGATTCAAACAATCACACACATCCAGTCAAACCCTCCCTTCTATTCACTCTATCTTAATTGAGAACTATGTTATCCAATGACATTAAAATAAAGAAATAATGAAATAATTTTCAAGTCATGGACCAATGACTTTGTTTTAAAAAAAAACTGTCCATTTGTATCTCTTGGATGTTTATTAACTTTGGAAAAAAAACGAAGTTGTAATTATGAGGTAAGGTCTTTATAATATGTTAGATTATAAAAATCCATTCTGTTTACCACTAGTTTGGTAACATCTATCTTCTCTCTTTCACCTCACCCTCATCCTCTGGCCCATCCTCCTCTCTCTTTCCAATTTTCCTTCTTCTTTCCTACACCATCTGTCTGTGATGGTTAGGTTTTGTTGTCAACTTGATATTTTTAATTATCTTGGGTGGGTATCTGAGGATGTTTACAGGAAGACAGCCTCTCAGCAAGGAGCAGGATGTAAAGAAGCTCAAAGAAGCTGGAAGTAAACATCCTTTCCTGTGTGGGGAGTGTAGGAAGGAAATTCCAGAGACTCAGGAAACCATTAAGTCTGGGATAGGGTTTCAAGACCCCCCCCAAGCCTATATAAAGGAGAAGAAATGTTTTTCTTGCTCCCCTGCCTGTTTCCTGTTCTGTGTGTGTGGTGTTGGTTATGGGTTTCTCTCTCTCTACTTGGACCTGTGAAAGAAGAGCAGCCTCTTTTGCATTCTGGAACTTCCCCTGTATCTATAGCTACAAATAAATCCTTTCCTCCCCAAAACTGTGCCTGGTTTGAAGATTCTTCCCAGGGGCATGTGGCTGACTATGAAACCGTGCTTTCCCCACTGTCTCATCTGCAATCAAGAAAGAAAAACACGAATCATTCATTATAATTTATACAAGTTCTCTAGAAGGAAAATAGCATTGCCCCCAAATAAGACTAATCAAATATTAGCATTGGATCACCAGGATGATATGAGGCTTCTTAAACTTTCCATGAGCAAAGCGTAGAGAAGTGATGTTAATAACTCCTATAATGTAGGGAAAATTAAGATTTGGTTTTAAATGTGCACAATATCTGCTACAATGTTTGAAGCAATGTAAAAATATAACCAAATGTAAAGTGTATTTAATCAATTCATTCATATGAATTATTAACTAGGTATCTGAAACTCTTGTAGGCACTGAAGGTATCCCTTTCAATATTTTTCTATTTTAAAACAAAATCAATTGAAATCTAGACTTGTAGAGTATGTATATAAGTATGTATTTTCCATAAGTGTAAAAATGTCATATTTTTCATATATTTCATATCAATTATATTCTAAATCCTCTCAAAGAAGATAAAGTCAAACCCTGTTTTCTCCGGATTTCTTTCTGCAGGAGCAAAGGGTCTTACACTGTCATGTTATTATTACCATTGTAACAACAATGACCATATTAGTTCCTTAGAGAAACTATATTGAGGCTTTTCATTTTTCCTTCTAAGAAGCTCAATTAGTAATTTATAGGTAATAATTTTTCTCTTGATATTTATATTTTCAGATTGGGCAAATTTTGATATTGGAAAAAAGGTGGGTAGGTTTGATTATAGTTAAGATTTTAAAGGTATATGTTTATATAATGTTCCCTAAAGGGTCTGTGTTCTTTGAACATTTAAAAAATACTATCAGTAATGCAACAAATCTTACTTTATAAAAACAGAGAGCTAAAATTCTGTTAGTTTTTTTGACAAGAGGACATAATCAGGTTAATGAAAAGTTCATTAATTGAATTTCTCAGCTATAACTTTACCAATTCACAATGGGTTACAGGTTTTGAGGCAAGTTTCAAAATTTCTTCTCTTAAATTCATTGAATTCTTTTCAAATGAATTTGGAAGCAAGATAATAAATGCAGAAGTAATATATCTCTTTGAGATGTTTCTGTAATAATTGAGATAGAATTAGTGTCATTTTAATGACTAAAAGTTCACAAAGAAATATTAGGAGATATTACAAAATAAAAAACTGATCACTGGCTTGGGAATGAAAGGGTCCCGGTATTGGTGGGAAGAGTGAATGAATTGCCTTTATGAGATTCCAATTAGCCCTACACTGATAGGATAAGAGTGTCAACATCAGGATAAAGCAGGAATATATAAGCTCAAGAAGGTAGACACAGTCTTACCCTGTAGGCTCAGAGTGTCAACAGCAGTGTAGAGTGGATATACATAAACTCTTTTGAAATACAGTGCTATTGAATTTTCCCATGCCTTCCTATCCACCATACAAAATCCTATTTTAAGAAATCTCTACAAATCTCTTTTATTTTACTGAAGTTTTGGTCTCATTTTTCCATTTTCATTACATTAAAAAAATTGGCATCTCTGAGATGGAATATTTCAAAAGGCACAGATGCTATAAATAAAATATCTCCTCTCAGTTCAGTAGAAACATAAGTCCACTGAAATACAATAATTTGTCAATATTCATGTAAATGTGGCTGCATACAAAATTGGCAGTAAACAAATCATCACAGAAAATCCAACACAGTAAAATACGAATTCAGTTAAATGAGCCAAATCCTAACCCATCAATCCATGTGAGATCCACTGTTAACTGTGCCATACTTACATGTAACTATGTAGAAAGTTTTCTGGATTATTAGACAAAGTAAGCACAAAGGTTTTAGATGACCCACTGTGCACATCACAAACCCATTATTTTAACCATCATTTCTTAAATACCTACCATATTTCATACATTATAATGAACTCTGGGATTACAAAGATGAAAATATGTATGGTCCGTGCATACATTTGTGTGATATTGAGTCTTACTCTATTGGTTTAACTGTTTTTACAGGTTATGTTTATGGAAAATGAACAAAAAGCCTGATAGCTAGATGTTTTTGTTTACATGAGCATGTAAAAAACAAAATTTACTTTAAGACATGATATTTTAGCAACATATAACAGGAAAAGATAACTTTGATTGAGGAGTGGACTTGCTTCCTCCCTTGCATCTTCTTCTCCATTCTTCAGCCTGCTGTGCTCTGTGAATCATGCTGTAAAGTGGACGGAGGATATGAATCCTCAAGACTACCTTCCTTGTGTCGACTTCAGCCCCTCTGTCGACCTCCATTGCAGCCAGGCTGAAATAGTCATCAGGAACCATTCCACCATGGCTGACAAATGTCTCACAATGCAGTTTACTCCAAGGCTGTTATAACATTTTTATTTTTAATATATGGGCCAGGCACTGTATTACCTTATTACAGTTGCCATTTTGTGTTGTTCATTTTTATGTGGTCCCACGAGTTACATTGATATCTCTATTTTTCACATGAGGAAAGTCACTTAAAAGCAGTGAAACTGTTGACCATGGGCATAGAGAGAACAAGTGTAAATTCTACAATGGTAACTGTGAAGAAATTCTAATGAACTAGAACTAGACCACGACAAAGTTACACCTGAGCCAGTCATAACAGGGGCTCAGAGTCTGCCCTGAGCAGGCCAGGTTTTGAATCCTAAAGCTATCTTTTAATGCTCTTTCCACTTTGAAGCTTATACTAGTGCCTCCCTATGAGGAATATTATGTGAAAATTTCAATTTATGTATCATTGAAGAGTCTGACAAATATCAAAAGAAACATTACTTTTGTCATATGTATTTTTAAATTTTACTAAACCTAATTTAGCATCAATTTTTAAACCCCTCAATATTCATTGTACCATTAAAAAGCTAGTTAATCACATTGACTTAAAGTTGTATTTCCATTACACAGATGTTAAAATATCAAAATATTGTGTTCTAATTCAGAGACAAATATATATTTTTTGAACAGAAATAAAATGGTATAGTATGGAATTTAAAGTGCCAATAAAGACTAATATTACTTTATTATACTTGTTTCACTTGGAATTGACTTTGGGATCAACTCTTTGTGAATTGGTATTTCAGTTGTAAATTATACTAACTAAATGAACTATAAGCATGTGATGATGGTTAACTTGAAATTTTTAGTCATCTTGGGTGGGTCTCTGATGATGTTTATAGGAAGGTAACCCTCACAGTAAGGAACAGAATGTAAGGTAGCTCAGGGAAGCTAGAAATGAATATCCCTTCCTGGGAGGGCAGTGCATGAAGGAAATTCAAGAGACTCAGGAAGCCAACAAGTCTGGGATAGGGTTGCAAGACCCCACCCTAAGGCTTTATAAAGGGGAAAGAAATATGCCCCCCCCCCGAATTCTATAATGTATGTAGTACCAGTGATGGGGTTCTCTCTCTGCTTGGACTTGTGAAAGGGGACCAGTCTCTTTCACTATTATGGAATTTCCCATGGATCTATAGCTTCAATAAATCCTTTCCTCCCATAAATTGTGCCTGGGTTGAAGATTCATCTGAGCAGCCTGTGTCAAATTTAATGAGTATTCAATATACACATTCTCTGCAAAAGTACATTTGTGGAACTAATATTCTGTTGATTTAAAGTATCTTTTGTGACAGATTAGACTATTAACAGTGAATATGTAAGAAAAATGGTGAATGAAAGAGAAAAATACAAAGGTTCTATAAGATATCTACTTATATTTTACATTTTTCACATGGTATAAAAGCACTT
>PVHP010021600.1:0-28909 GCA_004024765.1 Zapus hudsonius | reverse complement strand
TTTAGCTGAAATTCTAGACCCACCCCAGAAACACCTTAGAGCTGGACCTTAGCAATGAGCCAAGGTGATATACCATCCAACCAAGCAGCTGGAGAAAAACTTTAATAAACTCTTGAATCTATTGGGGGACATTCATTCAAACTACCACACTCTCCATCCACTGCTCTCTCCAAAATGCAGGCCCAGAACCTCAACATGTACTTACCTGCCTTAACACCATAACATCACAAGTTTTGGTTGACTGGTTGCCTATGTCTCTTTCCACTAGACACTGGGAGCTCTTTGTGACAAGAATCTGACTTGTTCATCCTTTAACCAACTCTTACCTGTAGCTCAGAGCATAGCACACAGTAGGTGTTTACATAACATTTGTTAATGTGGATGAAATACAAGAAAGTAGGTCAGAAAACTGTCACCATAACAAAACCTGAAAGAATTGGTGGCCAAAAGCGTCAAGGTCCCGTGAGTGTTGGTTCAATAAGCTTGTTTTGAGGGAAGGAGCCACAAGTCAGAACCCATAGTGGGACAACATAGAAAGAGAGGATGGAAAGGTCTCAGAACTGCTCTTTAGGAAATCCAAGCTGGAGGCAAGATTTCTGGAAGCCTGGGTATCGTCTGAGTGGAGTGTTGACTATGTGTCTCCTGAAGCTTCTGTTTAAATAGCATGATGACTCAGCAGTTGGGGGAGGAGCCGTTGACTGCCTCCCCCTTTTCAGTGACAAATCACATAGCCCTGGCTGTCCATGGCCGTCTCTAATATGACATGTGCTGCTTGCCAGACCATCAGCCGGGGTGCCAAGTCACCCTTTACTAATCTGGAAACTGACAGAATTGGCTTGGCAGGTATGACTTGATACCCCAAGTGTGGAGATTCATCTTGTAAATGGTCTCTTATCAATAGGTTCTATTTCTGAAACAGAGACACTTATTTTAAAGGCAAAGACTATCTCCATGTCTTGGGTCAGGACTGAGAGTGTTTTTAACCTACCTTCCCAGCATGGTTAACTGTAATTTGTTTTGATTCCTGTTAATAGAACTCTTGCTGCAATTTATCTCTGTGTTTTTTTTGTCCCTGCCAGATAAACCATAGCCTGACAAAACTTTGAGGAAGAGATCTACTAGGAAATCCTATCTGGTAGCTATTTCCTGAAAATTGCAGAAGTTTCTATTAAAATTTAATACCATAACACATTCACATTGGTCATTAGAGTATTCTCTGGACTCTTTTTGTTTGACAAATGCTGGTTAACTTTCAAGTAGAGACCCAAGAAATAGTTCAAATACAAGGATCAAAAACTTCCCCCATTGGAACAAGTGAATTTGTGTATTAAATTAGTAGCTGCCATGTGTGAAATGAAACAAATAGAGTTAAGTGTGGTTTAAAATGCTACATGTGCTTTATCATGCCTGTTGGGATGGTCTACGCTTCAGGTTATGTTTCTGTGACCTGCAGCCCAGATTAATCCACACTTCTCACCTTCAGCACCATTCTTCCTGCTGCAAACAGTGCCCCTGATGACTACTTGCTCTGAGCAGCAGGGTGGTCTTTGGCCAATAAGGACTCTGGGTCACAAGTGTATGGAGTTTGCTTGTTTCTGTGGGTTTGCGTTTGTAAGTTTGTGGGTGCACAGAAAGCCAGAGGTCAGTGGTGGGCATCTGCCTCAATTGCTCTCCACCTTTTTTTTTCTTGGTTTTTCAAAGTGGGGTCTCACTCTAGTCCAGGCTGACCTGGAACTCACTATGTTGTCTCAGGGTGGCCTTGAACTCATGGCGATCCTTCTACTTTTGCCTGGGAAGTACTTCTTAGTGCTGGGACTAAAGGTGTGTGCCACCACACCCGCCTCCACCTTCTTTTTCGAGATAAGGGCGCTTGTTGAACCTAGAGGTCACCGACACTGCTGGACTACCGGGCTAGTGAGCACCTATGGGTCCTCCTACTTCCACCTTTCTAACACTGGAATGATAGATGCGCTCCATGTCCACCTTCTCGCCTGGGTCCTGGGAATCCAAACTCAGCACTGTTCTCACTGAGACATCTTAGCCATGCTCCCCTCCCAGCACACAGCTCTTTGGGACCTTCCTATGCAGCAGTGCTGACGAACGTTGATTTCATTTATTCTTTTTTTTTTCTTCCTTTGGAGACAGGACCTCACTGCATAGTCTAGTCTAACCTGGCCTAGAACTTCCCCAGGCTAGCCTCAAACTAATGGCAAGGCACTCCTACGTCAGCCTCTCCTGAGCTGAAACCACAGGTGAGCTCTATGCCTGCCTCCAGCCTCTGTAGATGCCACACAAGGCTAGTGGTAAACTGTGACTTTTAATTGACTCCACCTCCAGTTTTCATTGTTAACCTCATTACCACTTGTAACATTAATTTCTTCTGGTAGACAGAGGTCATTCTGCAATCCTTTTGGAGTCCCAAGAGAAATGGAGTTTCTACTTGAGATAAATGTTTGGGAAATAGAAATAAAGAGAGAAGATGCTCTGCATCCATATTTACTCGTAATTTAATTGTTTTCCTTTGCTTTAAGATAAACTGTAATTTTAGGTCCTTAGGGACCTGGGGAGATGGCTCAACAGTTAATAGCACTTGCTTGCAAAGCCTTCCAGCCCAGGTACTCACTTCCCCAGTTGATGCACAAAGTGGCACATGTGTCTAGAGTTCATTTGCAAAAGCAAGAGGCTCTAAAATGCCCATATTCTCTCTCTCTCTCTCTCTCTCTCTCTCTCTCTCTCACACACACACACACACACACACACACAAATAATATATATATATGTATATAAATATATGTTTTTTCCCTCCTGCCCACCCCCCAGGCCGTGGGCTCTTAGTGGGCTCATGGCAACGCCGGGGCACGCTCGGCCCTGGCCCCCGTCCTCCGCCCATTCCCGGGTCTCCCCGGCCCCCTCCCTAAATATATACATATTTTAAAGCCCTTAGGAAATTTATTTGCATTGCCTATAATAAATTTTAATGATATTTAAAAATGAAACAAAATAGCCAGGCATGGTAACACACACTAAAATCCTAACTCGAGAGAGGCTGAAGCAGGAGGATGACAATGTGCCTCAAGGAGGAGGAAGGGGATCTTCTTTCATTAGTTTGCTGTAGAGTATTTTAAAATATGTAGTTAGGTGCAAAGGAAGAAACTGAAATGCCTCTGAAATACTCTCACAGCCCAGGTATAACTCTGGCTAATATTCTAGCATACACAATTCCCAAATTTTCCCATATATAAGGAATCATCTTTCTTTGCTGCCCAGTACCTTTGAAGGAGAAAATGGGTGTGCATTAACAAACATTTATTGAACACGTTAGCAAATATTTTTTTTTCAGTTTTATTATTGTCCATAAAGAGTTACATTATTTAATGGGCAAACGATGAGTTGTTATCCCCAGTTCCCCAATTCCCCTTTCCCCATCCCCAATCAGCTGGATATCCTCCTCCGTGGGCCGTCTGGATCAGTCCTTGGGGCAAGGAATCATGGATCGCCTAGTAGTCAGCCCAGTTCTCCTGACCCTAGTATGTTGTTGCTCAGGGGCATCATGCCTCTGGATATTCTCCCCCACCACAGTTCTCACATCTTTCCACCCCCTCTTCAGCTCAGTTCCTTGAGTCGTGGTGGGTGAGTATTAAGGCTGCTTTAATGTTGAGAATTTAGGGGTCTTTGTGTCAAAAATCATTGGTTTCTGTCTCACTGGCTTATCCTGTGTTGATTGAGTGGCTGTGGGTCCCTTGTTCATCTCATCTTTCTCTGTGGGGTTCCATATGGATCCTCCACAATATGACTGTGGTGGCTCATCTCTTGCCAGGATCTCAGCTATCTGCCTACATTCGGTTGGTAGGGTTAGATGGGCCACAGCTCTCTCACTGCATTCTGAAAAATACAAACACAATCTCCATCGGAGAGTGAGATCAGTGTAGGTTAACAGATATACACAATTCTGGATTACCTAGATTCTATTTTTAGCAGCCTCTCCATCAATCGCTCCCATACTGCATCTTTTCTTGGGAGCCCAAGAGCCAGGGATCCAGTGCCGTTAGCAAATATTGATTGGCCATTTCTCTAGGCACTAGAAGAAGGAATAAGGAAGATCTTAAATCTTACTGGCAGAGATGTTCAACAAATAAACATCATTTTGGACTGTGATCTGTGCTTGAAGGAAGAGGAAAGCAGGATGTATCTGTGTGCATGCAAAGGTTCAGGGAAGATTACTCGGGCAAGTAAGACCTGAGTGTAGGAATCAATGTCAGCATATGAAGAGATTGTTTCTAAAACTCATAATGTTGTCTTTAGGAACTTTGAATGTAAGATTATAAAGAGAAAAATTGCCCACAAATCTAGAAAGTTTGGTTTTTAATCTTTTGCTTTTATTTTTAAAATAAATTTTATTAATTAATTTGTATGCAGGTGTGTGGGAATGGGACGTGCCAGGGCTCCTTGCTACTACAAACTCCATATACACGCGCCCCTTTTTGTGTCTGGCTTTATGCTGGTTCTGGGAAATGGAGCCCCTGCTCCCAGAGCAGCAAGCAAGTAACTTTTACTTCTGAGCCATCTGCCCGGTTCTTGTCTGGTTTATCTTTCTAGTTCATTTTTTCATTAGCACAATGTCGCATTCAGCCACACACCGCTGGAATGAATCTTCAAACCAGGCACAGTTTATCGGAGGAAAGGATTTATGTGTAGCTATAGATACAGGGGAAGTTCCAGAAGGCAAAAGAGGCTGCTCCCCTTTCACAGGTCCAAGCAGAGAGAGAAACCCATCACCAACCACACCACACACAGAACAGCAAGCAGGCAGGAGGGGCCAAGGAGAATTTCTTTTCCTTTATATATGCTTAGGGTGGGGTCTTACAACCCTATCCCAGACTTAATGGCTTCCTGAGTCTCTGGAATTTCCTTCCTGCACTGCCCACACAGGAAAGGATGCTTACTTCTAGCTCCTTTGAGCTTCTTTACATCCTGCCCCTTGCTGAGAGGCTGCCTTCCTGTAAACATCCTCAGAGACCCACCCAAGATGATCAAAAAGATCAAGTTGACAACAAAACCTAACCATCACACAATCTGCATACCATTGTATTACTAAACAGTCTATATGTACGCTCCCATACATTCTAAATGTATTCATTCATTCAGCCTGTGCAGACAATAGTAGTCAGCACTTTGTGGGGCCAGTGGATGCATCTGGATTGAATGAGGAGACTCACTGCTCAGAAATTAGAGTTTTATTCTGCGGCATATAGCTAGCAAAAGTTTTGCAGTTGCAACATCCTCCAGTAATTTGGTTAAAATATTCCCTTTCCCTCATCTGAAAATGGCTGCGTGGCATTTTCTTTTCTTTTTTAAAGTGGGTTAAAATTCAGTCCCATGGGTGGAAATATTTGCAGAACGCTAGAGATCATCAGAGAAACTGCAGAAGACCACAGGGCAGGCACCAGGAATTATAGTGTTGAGATGAATACCACCAATAGGAACAAACTTGCTACAGCAAGCTTGCAGATTCTTGGAGGATATACTGCCTCATCTGAGAGGAAAAAAAAAAAAAAAGATAACCTCAAACCACAGCAAATTCCAGCTCTGTCAAACCACTAACAGCACCTTTCTGCTTCATGGATTTGCATAACTAGGAGTATTTTTGACACTTTCTTTCCTTTTGTAGGCCATACCCACAGCATCAGCAACTCCTGTTTGTTCTATCCTCAAATTACATCCTGACTCTCAACTGATTCTCGCAACCTGACTATCACCCAGGTACAATACCACCTGTCCCACTGGGATTATTGCAGTAGATTTGTGGTAGTTTGAATTAGGTGCCCCCCCCCATCAACTCATATGTTCTGAATGCTAGGTCCCCAGATGGTAGCAATTTGGGAACTGGAGTCTTACTGGAGGAGGTGTGTTGTTATGGGCTAGGCTTATGGGTGTTATAGCCAGCTTCTTGTTGCCAGTGTTGAGCATACTCTCCTGCTGTTCACCTGATGTTGGCCAGGCGGAGATGTCCAGCCTCTAATCCTGCCATTCTTTTCCTACTGTCAAGGAACTTCCCCTTGAGACTGTAAGCCCAAACTAAATCCTTTCCCCCCCACCAGCTGCTTTTTATCGGATGTTTCATTCCATCAACGAGAAGCTAACTGCACCAAGATTCTAACTGGCCCACGTTTCTGCCTGCCTCCTATGCCAGTCAGCATTCCATTGGTGTGCTAAAATACCTGAGATTATACACTTTTAAAAAGAAAGGTTTACTTTAACTCACAGCAGTAGGTTCCAGACCAGGATCAGTTAGCCTTGTTACTTCAAGCCTGTGGAGAGGAGATTATATATATCTCACTGTGGGATGTGTGTGGCAGAATGACCTGCCTGCCTTGTAGCAGCTTGGAAGCAGACAGAAAGGGAGCAAGACATGAGCATTCCACTGTCTTCTTCAAGGGCATTTCAACAGTGACCTGACTTCCTCTCATTGGGCCTTCCTTACCTTCTAAAGGTTCTATTACCTCCAAAGATCACCATAGGCTGGCCAACTCTTTAACACAAAGACCTTCTTGGCTACTTAACAAATCAGTCCCTGCTCACCCCACTCCTCATCCCTTCACATGTCCCATGGTACATGAACCACAGTGGCATCAAAGAACCTGACCTCTATAGATAGTAGAAGCTGGTCCTTCGGCCTCCATCTCTTCTGCACAAAAGTGTTTTCTTCATTCTCTCATTCAGATCCATTTTGAGCCAGCTGCGTGCCAGATGCTGGGTGGCTGCTTGGCATTCATTAGAGATGGGAAGGGAAAGAGACAAGGATGTGTTGCCTTATCTCACTAATTATTTAAAGCCTGAGTGAGCAGTAGAGACACCATATATTGGGTTTCTTTTATGAGACTTTTTCTTTTATTAATCAGAAAAAATGTAAGACATTTGGGAGCTGGGGAGCTGGCTCAATAGTTAAAGACACTTGCTTGCAAAGCCTGGTGGCCTGAGTTCAGTCTCCTAGTACCCATGTAAAGCCAGATGTAAAAAGAGGTGAATGTATCTGGAGTTCATATGCAACAGTGGCAAGAGGCCCTGGCATACCCATTCATTTTCGTTCTCTCTCCCTCCCCATCTCTCTCTCATATAAATACATTTTTTTTGAGGTAGGGTCTCACTCTAACCCAGGCTAACCTGGAATTCACTATGTAGTCTCAGAGTGGCCTTGAACTCACGGCTATCCTCCCACCTCTGCCTTTCAAGTGCTGGGATTAAAGGTGTGCACCACCATGCTCGGCTTGGGAAGTCTTTTTAGGTATGTTATATTGACAAGGATGATGACAGAGAACACACACTGGTTTCATGTGCACAGCCCGCCAGGCACTGTTCTAGCTGCTTAACACAAAACTCATTAAGATGATCTTATCATTTCATATCAACCTTCTAAGGTAGGAACTGTTACCATTTATCCTTTACAGATAAACAAACTGAGACACAGAGATTACATAATCTTCCCAAGGTCACAGAGCCAGTAAACGCTGGAGCAGAGATCTAAACACAGACAGAAGTAGAAATGTACCCTTGATGAGAATAATAAACCAGGAGCAAGGACTTGGCTGTGCCCATGTTCTATCCCAAGGGCATAGAAGAGTGTCGGGCTGGCGCTCAGTATAAATGAACATTTAAATTAATACATGCAAGGATGCGATGTGCTTCTCACAGCTATTGTGAAGCTCAAAATTGTCAATGTGTATGAAGGCTGAGCTCGGTGTTAAAGCACCCGCACACAGCTGTCTTCCAGTTCATCTCGGGCTGTATGGGTGCCCCCTCCTTTGAGCAGCAATCAGATATTATAATGGGCTCTCAAACTCGGAAGAGTTCTCTAGCTATGTTCTTCAAATCCATTACTGCTGGGCTCTGAGCTGGATTAATGTCTTCAGGGTTAAAATCAAATAATGGAATTTCCCCAATTTACAGAAAAACATACTAACATGCAGATAGAATTTTAAAGTGGGTTTTTCCCCCACTCCCTTGAATATTTCTTAAAGCTTCATGATTTCGTTTTATCTACAGGGGTCAAAAATGAGTGACCAAGGAACAAATACTACCAGGAAAAGATGGAAACAGCCCGTCTGAAACCAGGAAACAGACATCTTTTATATATAAATATCAGGTCAGGGAGGTGGGATTTACCTCAGCAACATTTGATTATTCTTGAAAAACAAAACAAAGGTATAAACATAAACCTAGAGTACTGCGCGTAGATATGGACAGATAGTCTCAGTGAACAAAAGCACAGAGGTTTTTGGATTGAAATAGACACATGTGTGTTTTGTCCAGTGACAGAGAACCCCTTGCCTTGCAGGGGATTCTGCTTCCTGAACTAGTTAGAAAAGGTTGATTTAGTGCAAAGGAAAAGTGAAACTTCTGCTGGGCATTTCCCAGTGGCTCTCTTGTCAATTACCTGAGGAAACTTGCAAGGACGTTTAGTAGAACTGTATTTGCAGTGAAGATTCCTCTCCATTCCAGCATGACTCACAGAAGCTTCATGAGTGCCACTCACTAGATGCAGCTCTGCAAACTTATCCAGCTTGGGAGAACTTGTCCATCGCTGCTGTTTTTATATGACCATCAGGAAAATCAGGGTATGTTGCTTTCATTGGTAAAGCCTACAAGGGAAAAGCCCACGTATGTATTTTTTTTTTTCGAGGTAGGGTCTCGCTCTAGCCCAGGCTGACCTGGAATTCACTATGTAGTCTCAGGGTGGCCTTGAACTCATGGTGATCCTCCTACCTCTGCCTCCGGAGTGAGTGCTGGGATTAAAGGCGTGCACCACCTCGCCCGGCTTCACGTATGTATTTTTAACAAGAGATTCAGAAAGCTAGCACTATTTTGCTTAACGATTTTTGCAAAGTAATCATCTTGATGTAGGAAACGGATGCTAAGAAAAATTTGTAGCTTAAGAGTAAAAATGTGAAAATAACATGTCATGTGAAGGGCTTAATTATACTTTTGGAAAGGGCAACTGAACGGCAGCTATTTTCATTAGTAGCACTGACTACAAATTCCCACTTCAATCAGGCTGTGCTGTTGCCCCAAACCACGCCCTTCGCATAAATATTAGTGCAGTTTCTACCACAAGCATAAATCCTGGGGATATTAACCAGATCTCCTTGAACAGTTCCACTGAACTCCTCCTGGCTGCAATGAATCTCACCCAGCAGTCAGCAGAAACATGTTTATTTAAAATATTTAAACATTATTCATTTGGTTGAAAATAAGAGAGCAGCAGTGGTATGTTTCGTGGCAATTCTCTGAGCAAAAAGAGGAAAAAGAGGCACACATTGGCAAAAACTCTTTCCGTTGGAGGAAGACACACAACATGCAAAGATACAAAATCCCTTCTCAAAAAGCCAAAACAAACACGAAATTCCCAAACTTGGAATGTCCCTTTTTAATGTTGGCATTCCATATACCTCTGTACTGTGGTTTTGTAATCTCCTTCGATTAAAGAAAAAGTTCTTTCTTAGACTGTTATTAAAATCAGTCTTGGTCCACTTGTAGAAACTCACCAGCCCTCGGAGTAATTTGTCCTCTACAGAGGAATTCCTGCTCGCTCTAAGAACCAGCCTGGCACCCAAAGAGCCAAAGAGGTTATCACATTTCTGCATCAGTCTGGACCTGCCCTATCTATCTACTTTCCACCACTGATAAGAAAGTTGTGCATAACATGCTTCAGAAGTGTACACAGATAGAGCTGGAGGTGTGGCTCCATGGCAGAGCACTTGCCTGGCAAGCTCAAGACTCCACATTTGATCCCCAGCAGAGCACCCCACCCCCAACACACACCAAGAAGTATAGCTTTAGAATAGAAGAACTCCCTGTCTAAAATATGGATGAGTCAATTAAAAAAAAAAAAAGGCAAGCCGCCTCATGTTACAATCATAGGCTTGAATTGCTTCTCTCTGGTGTCCACTCACAATTCAGCTTCTGTTGCATTTTAATATATTTTTATTTACTTATTTGCAAGGGGAGAGACAGAAAATGGGGAAGGGGCCTGCCAGGCCTCTTGATGCTACAAATGAACTCCAGATGCATGTGTCACTTTGTGCATCTGGCTTTACATAGATCCTAAGGAATTAAACCCAGCCCTGAAGGTTTTGCAAACAAGGACCTTGAACTGCTGAATCACCTCCCCAGTCCTTCTGTTGCATTTTAAGCATGTCTTGTCACATCGTGCAAAATAAAGCAGGTATCTCCCATACTGCTTATATAGACTTGACTAAGTCTTATATATTTAAAGTACATGCAACAAATAGCGTGCTGTATGTCATCTCAACTCTGCCCTTGTGTTCGTTTTCCTCAAGGGTGACAAAATAGGTGAGACAATACGAATAAAGGAAAAGACTGGTTTTAGTTCATGGTTTCAAAGATTTTCCTGTTGCTTGTGGTGACACACAGTATAATACCATGACATGGCCATGGAGGTCTGTTCTTTTCATCTCAATGACAGCTGGGAAGCCAGTACAGACCCAGGAAGGGACTGGGATCTCAATATTCCACTCAAGAAAATCCCCACAATGACTTAATTTTCTTCTACTAAACACCATTTCTAGAGGTATTACTACCACTCAAAAGTTCCACAGGCTCTGTGGACTGGGAATGTAGTTTAACGGGAAAGCACTTGCCTGGCACACAGATGAGGTACTAGTTTAATCTCCATGATGCAGGTGGGGGGAGGGAATTTTACATTAGAGTCAGACTTAGTGGCACAAACTGGTATTTCCAGTTTCTTGGGAGGCTGAGGCAAGATCAAAACTTCAAGGCCAGTTTGGGTTACAGAGTGAGATCCTGTCTCAAGAAGTAAAAAGAAGGCTGGGAAAATAAGTATGGAGTGCTTTCCTAGAACGCATGAGTGCCCGGGTCACTTCTTAGCATTACAAAGTGTTACAAGATGAAGACCAAGCTCTTTTAAAAAAATATTATTTATTTGCAAGGGGGAGAGAAAGAGAGAGAGAGAGAGAATGAGGTATACCAGGACCTCCTGACACTGCAAACTCCAGGTGTATGTGTCACTTTGTGCATCTAGCCCTTACTTGGATACTGGAGGACCAACCTGGGCTGTCAGGCTTTGCAAGCAAGTTCACCCAACCACTGAACCATCTCTCCAGCCCCTAGGACCACACTTCTAACACATGAGCTCTTAGCAAAGATGCAAACTATAGCCAACTACAACATAACATTATTGTAAACTTCAACATATCTGAAGGAATAATGCTAAAATTTCACTTTTGAATACAGTGCCATTCATGTAAAACTATGAAATATATATATATATATATATGATAGAATTATAAGAAACACTGCACTTGGACTGGAGAGAGGGCCAAATGGTTAAGGCACTTGCCTGCAACGCCTAATGACCTGGATTTGATTACCCAGTACCAACATTAAGCCAGATGCACATGCATCTGGAGTTTATTTGCTGCAGCTGGAGGTCCTGGCATGCCTATTCTCTCTCTCCTCTCTGTTTACATATATACACAAATTTAAAAAACACTGCTGTTAGTATTTCTTTTTTAAAAAAATATTTTTATTTACTTTCTTGAGTGCTAGAGAGATGACTCAGAGGTTAAGCTACTGGCCTGCAAAGCCTAAAAACCCAGGTTTGATTCCCCAGCTCCCATGTAAGGCCAGATGTACAAAGTGGAACAAGCATCTGGAATTAATTTGCAACAATTTAGAGGCCCTGGTATGCCCATTCTCTCTCTCTCTCTCTCTCTCTCTCTCTCTCTCTCTCTCTCTCTCTCTCTCTCTCTCTTTCTCTCTTTCTCTCTCTCCTCTCTCTTCTTGCAAATAAGTATTTTTAAAAATGCCAATGGAGAAAAAATTCTTATTAATGAAGTACAAATTAAAATGTGCTATTTTTTCCTGGTGTGGTGGTGAACACCTTTAATCCCTGCACTCTGGAGGCATAAGTAGGAGGATTGCTGTAAATTCAAGGCCAGCCTTGAACTACAGAGTGAGTTCCAGGTCAGGCTGGGCTAGAGCGAGACCCTGCCTCACAAAAAACAAATAAAAACAAAACCAAAAACCATCATCAGGGAAATGCAAATCAAAATAATTATGAGATTCTACCTTCAGAAAGGATGGTGATCATTAAAAAAATCTAACAACAATGGATGTTGGTGAGGATGCTGGGAAAAAGAAGCCCTCATTCACTGATGGTGGGAAGGCAAACTTGTACAACCACTATGGAAATCAGCGTGGAGGCTTTGGAAAAAGACAAAAATAGAGCTACCAACTGGCCCAGCTATTCCTCTACTGGGCAGCTACCCTTAAGGCTCCTCTCTTCAATATGAAGTCATCTGCTCAACCATGTTTATAGCAGCTCAATTCACAATAGCTAAGAATTGGAATCAACCCAGATGCCCATCACTGGATGAATAGATATCAAAGTTGTGGTACATATACACCATGGCATTCTACTCAACAGTAAGGAAAAATAACAATGAAATTTGCAGGAAAGTGGATGGACTTGGAACAGATCATAGTCAACTCACACAAGAACAGAGACAGACACTGCAGATTCTCCCTCATCTGGGGTTCCTAGTCAGGATCAGCTTGAATAGCAAGCAAACTTGATGTGCAACTCAAGAGACAGATAATAGGGATGGAAGGGTTTGGAGGCAGTGGGGGATGGGAGGACAGGGTATCATATACACAAAACTAAATCCAAAATGAATTGGTACCATAGAATCCTTACTCTTAAGCAGTAGGCTAAAAGACATAATCTTCCAAAGCTGTACTGGGGTATCATCTGGTAAGAAGGGCCCTGAAGAGGGTGGGATGAAGTTTGTAACTGCCAGTACCAAAACTGGTTACTACCCACATTGAGCTGCTGATTGGAGAGAATTACGAGGTCCCCAAAACAAGACAGGCTTCTTTCAAATCCCTGATTACCAGCCTGAGGTAAAAGATAAGACCCTATTGCTGAAGACACCACAGGCTGCTGACACAGAACATTGAGAGACCTGGCTGGAATCTGGAAGGAAGCCAGTTCCCAGATGGTTTGCCCATATAGTGCTGGAATGTGCTACATGAGCTGCCAGGGGAAATAGGCCAACAATGTGGGAGAAAGCAGGGGACACTGCTATACAAAAGCAACCCACCTATGCAATAGTGGCACCCAACCTAGATGGGTAATCAAGGGCTCTGATTGGCTACGAGATCCACTCAGTGGTAAGGAAACCATAGCTAGAATTGGGATCCAAGCCAAATTCCTGTGGAGATCAAGAGTCTGGACCCCAAAGGGACACTTCCACTAACCATGGGCCTAAAGAGAGGCCACATACATTATAATCTCACCCAATTAACAATGCTATCCCATTTAACCTATGCTGATCTCTCCATTGGAGAATCTGTTTTTATCTTCCAGAAGATAGCAAGAACCATGGGCAGCTTAATGCTACCAACAAGACCAGAAATGGTAGCTGACTCCCTGGTAGGAGAAGAACCACCCCAAACGCATCATGTAGGGCCCAGGGGAAACCACAGAGAAAGTGGAGAGATGAGCAAGAGTGCTCTTTCCATGGCGAGCCTGACAACCTGCGCTAGGACCATGAAGTGCTGCATGTCTCTAGAGTTTGTTTACAGTGGCTAGAGACCCCCACACACCCATGCTCTCTGTGTGTCTGTCTCCCTCTGCTTGCAAATAAATAAATGAATGAATAAAATATGAAAAAAGGTATTTTAAAAATAAAAACAAGGTGGGGGGGGCTGGAAAGATGGCTCAGCAGGTTCAATTCCCCAGGACCCACATATGCCAGACCCCCAAGGTGGTGGCCCTGGTTCTCTCTCTCTCTCTCTCTCTCTCTCTCTCTCTCTCTCTCTCTCTTTCTCTCTCTCTCTCTCTCTCTTTCTCTGCTTGAAAATGAATAAATATTTTTTAAAATTTAAAAAATTAAAAAAATAAAAACAAGGGGGAGGGGGATGACTTAAGCATGAAGCTAAACCAAAAGAGTTCAAAATCATAAAATCCTCACTTGCGTACTGTAGCCTATTGAGCAAGTAGTGAGCGTCGTCTGGTAAGAGGGCCGTGAATAGAAGGTTGGAAGAGTCAAAGCCATTGAAAAATCGATCAGTCTGGCAACTACTGATCCCAGTCATTGGCTCTTTCCCTCACTGAGCTGTTGACCAAAGTGATCCATGGGGTCCCAAAAACAAGACAAGATTCTGTCAAAGCTCTTGAATGCCCACCCCAGTCCTAAAGTAGGATCCTGTTGCTGAAGAAGCCACAGAAAGCCATCTATCAGCATCGAGAGACCCTTCAAGGTCCAGAACGGTAACCAGTCCCCAGATGGTGGTCAGTACAGTGCTAGAAGGCACTGCATAAGTTGCCAGGAGAAGCTGGTCAATGACAGCTGAGAAGCTGCCATGAGTAGGCTGAACACACTTCCAACTGGGAAAGAATAGCGAACCAAGAAAGGAACACTTGTGCAATGGAGGAGCCAAAGCCTGGGGGAGGTAATCAACAGCTATTAATTCTGCCAAATAATCCACTCAGTGAATGGGGAGTCCTTAACTGGAACTGGGGACTCAAGGCGAAATGCACTGGGAACCAAACTCTTGGGCCCCCAAAGAGCGATGCACTATGCGAGTGATTTACAAAGAGGCTACTAACAATAGAATCTAGCTAATTCAAAAATGTGTATCTCAGTTAACTTATACTGATCTCACTCTCCGATGGAGATTCTGTTTGTATCTTTCAGAATGCAGCGAGAGAGCTGTGGCTCATCCAACCCTACCAAGGAACCACAAGCCGATAGCTGACATCCTGACAAGAGATAAGCCATCCCAGACCTATGGTGGAGGATCCTTATGGAACCCCACAGAGAATGGTGGGATAAACAAGAGACCCATAACCACAGCCAATCAGTCAACACAGGATAAGCCAGAGAGACACCAATGATTTTCAACACAACCTAAAGCTGAAGTACAGAGACCCCTAAGACCTCAACAATAAAGCAGCCCTAAGATTCACCCACCATGACTCAGGGAACTGAGCAGAAGAGGGGGTGGAAAGATTGTAAGAGCCATGGTGGGGGAGAACTCCCACAGACATCGCACCTCAGTAACATCACACTAAGGCTGGTGGAACCAGGGTGGCTCCTAGGCTATCCATAATCCCCTACCCCATGGACTGATCCAGACTACCCACCGAAGAGGATATCCAGCTGATTGGGGATAGGGAAGAGGGGCATTGGGGAACTGGAGATAACTCATTATTGGTTCATTAAATGTATCTCATATGGATAATAAAAAATTAATTAATTAATTAAAAAACAAACAAATAATGGGTATTGGGGAATCAAACTTGGGTTGCTGGATTTTGCAGGCCAGCCACCTTAACTGCTAAACCATCTCTCCAGCTCCACTTGTCTATTTTTGAGGCAGAATATCATGTAGCTCAAATTTGCTATGTAGATGAGGATGACCCTGAATTTCTGATCATCCTGTCTTCACCTATCCAGTGTTGGTATTGGAGGTGTCCACATCCTGTTTATACGATGCTGGGGTCAAGCTAAGGGCTTTGTGCATACTAAGCAGGTACTCTACCTACTGAGCCATAGCCCCAGCTCACTATTGTTGATTAATTGATTGATTGATTATGGTGCTACTCATCATGGATTTTTTATTTTGTTTTGTTGTTTTTCTGAGGTAGGGTCTCACTCTAGCCCAGGCTGACCAAGAATTCAACATGTAGTCTCAGGGTGGCCTTGAACTCACAGCAATCCTCCTACCTCTGTCTCCTGAGTGCTGGGATTAAAGGTGTGTACCACCACACCTGGCTTAATTTTCTTTATTAAAAATATTTTTGCCAGATGTGGAGGAGGATTGCTGTGAGTTTGAGGCCAGATTGGGATGATAGAGCGAGCTCTAGGTCAGCCTGGACTAGAGTGAGACTCCACCTTGAAAAACAACAACAACACACACAGACACACACACACACACACACACACACACACACACACACACACACACACACATATATATATATATATATATATATATATATATATATATATATATATATATATTTAAGAGAGAGAGAAAATGAATGAAGGTACACCAGGACCTCTTGCCATTGCAAATGAACTTCAGACACATGAGCCACTTGGAGCACCTGACTTTACGTGGATACTAGGGAACAGAACCCAGGCCAGCAGGCTCTATAAGCAACCACCTTTAATCTAGGAACCTTCTTCCCAGCCCACATTATCTTTTAGCCACTGTTCCTGAGGTATAGTGTTTCTTTGATGTGCCAAACACTTACCATTCCTTCTGTTAGAACAATTGTTGCTATAATTTAAAACAAAATCCAAACTGTGTTTTTGTTGTTGTTGTTGTTGTTTTGGGTTATTTTTTTGGAGGGGGGGTTCAAGATAGGGCCTCACTCTAGTCCAGGCTGACCTGGAATTCACTATGTAGTCTCAAGGTGACCTTGAACTCATGGCAATCCTCCTACCTCTGCCTCCTGAGTGCTGGGATTAAAGGCGTGCGCCACCATGCCTGGCCAAACTGCTTATTGTAGTCAATAGAAATAGCTTTAAACAGCAATGTCATTGTTTTTATCATTCTCTTTTCTTTGGCACTTCGCAGAGAGATTGTCATTTTATTATCCCCATCTTTCCCTTGTCTTGTTATAAAACCAAGTCACTTCCAACTCCACTTTTTGTCATTCAAGGTCATGTGGCCAGTGCCAGGCCATGAAATGTGAGCATAATGAGATGTGTCATTTCCAGGCTAAGGCAGTGGTTCCTCTGAACTTTGCATGAATTTCATCATTGTCATTTAGGTCTTTGTTTAAATGTCACCCACTTAGGAAGCCTCTCGAAGCTCAGTGATTCTGCAACATTACCATATATTTTCCCCCTCCAATTCACTATTTAAAGTCAATTACTTGTTTATTTGTTTATCTGGTGTTCTGTGCTCCACTAGTAATATTCAGTTTCATAAGACAAGGCTCTTTGATCTTCTCTTCTTGCTTTATCTGTTGGCCCTGATATGGTGTCTGGCACAAAGCACATGCTCCAGAAATGTGTATTAATTACATGAAAAAGTGGAAATTGAAACCTTAACCCAATCCCACACTTGAAGCCTTCTAACAGGAATAGATGAGCAGGCTACTTTTAGACACTCATTAATCCATCTACCCATTTACCCACTCACTCACAAATTAATTCAACTTTTAATAAGAACCTATTTTGATTTAGACACTGCATTAGTACAATAAAACTTTCATAAGATAGAAGTAAATGATCAGATTGTGGCTGGATAGTGTCTTAGTCCATTATGTGCTGCTGTAACAAAATATTCAAGACTGTTATTATTATTATTATTATTATTATTATTGGTTTGGAAATAGAGTCTCTTTCTAGCTCAGGCTCTCCTTAAACTCACAGTGATACTCCTACATCTACTGGGATTAAAGGTTTGCACCATCAAACTGGGCAGAGAGGGAGAGAGAGAGGGAGAGAGAGAGAGAGAGAGAGAGAGAGAGAGAGAGAGAGAAAGAGGGAGGATACATATCAGGGCCTCTAGTCACTGCAGATAAACTCCAAATGCATGCACCAGTTTGTGCATCTGGCTCTACATGGTTGCTGGGGAATAGAACTTGGGTTGTTAGGCTTTGAAGGTAAGCACCTTAACCAGTGAGCCATCTCTCCAGCCTCAATTTTTAATTTTATTTTTTGTGTGTGTGTTTCAAGGTAGGGTCTTGCTCTAACCCAGGCTGACCTAGAATTCACTACGTAGTCTCAGGATGGCCCCGAACTCATGGCAATCTTCCTACCTCTTCTGGGATTAAAGGCATGTGCCACCATGACCAGCAATTTTTCTTTTAAAAAGAAGAAATATTTATGAGTACAGGATCCTGGCAGCTGAACAGTCCACACAGCCTGGCTGTGTCACACCAGGTATAAGGGACACATACAAGAATGAGCAAAGGGGGAGAAAGCAGCTGGGAGGGGTGAAATTAAATAAAAATGTGTCAAGAACATAGTTTTGATTTCCAAATGTGATTTGAAATAGAAAACCTTTGGAAATGAAGAAAGTTTGTTTCTTAAAGAGGTAAGTATGCTTCCTCCCTGACACAAGTCTCACCCAGGGCAGGGCACTAATGAGGAGGAATTGCTTTGACAGGGAAAGAGACTGTGACACATTCTCTCCCCATAGCCTGGATAGTTGGAGTTTGTGCAAAGGTACAGAATGCAATCACGCCGAGGTACTTGGAAGTGAAAACATGAAAAGCGCAACCAGAAGCATTGCCTAAGCATCTCTCAGAAGACTAGCCTTGGCATTGACTGGGATGCAAGGATGTGAAAACGGGTAAATGTGGATCTGGGGAAAAGATCAGACGAGGTTTTGACTAGAGCAAGGGTTCCTGAATTGCCAATGGGTTTACAGACAATTTCAGAAACACACTGAAATGCAAATGCCCAGCCCCACATCTAGTTGTTATAGTTGCTTGGGTGTTTGTTGTTGGGACAAGATGAGTGTGTGCTTGTGCCCAAGCCTCGAATTTATGATTCTCCTGCCTCAGAATCCAGAGTGCTGGGATTATAAATCTGAACCACCTGGTCTTTTAATTAATGATTCAAGTGAAAAAAATATTTCAGTTCTTAAATTTCCAAATACATCTGCATGCTAGGGAACTGATAAACGCAGTAGCAATGCATCCCATATATTTTTTTGTGGAAATATTTTGACTTTAAAAAACAGTTCCAAAAGGCATGGACACACATGCCTGAAATCACAGAGCTCAGGAGAGAGAGAGAGAGAGAACATGCCAGCGCCTCCACTGTATACAGACTCCAAATGAATGCACCATTTTGTGCATCTGTTTCTTTGTGGGCACTGGAGAATGGGATCAAGGTCATTAGGCTTTGCAGGCAAGTGCCTTAAATGCTGAGTCATCTTTCCAGCCCTGGAGAGAATTCTTTGAAAGCAGAACAATGGAAGTTTCCTGACAGGTTGGATGGGGGTGTATGAGAAAGACAGAACTCCAGAACAGTTCTCTGGACTAACCATAGATAGGACAGCAGTGTTAAGAGGGTGCCCCCCTGGGTTTTAGCACTGCATGGTGGATAAAAGTCACTCAGTAGTCTGTATAAACTTAAGGAAAACCAGGCATGAATTGCACACTAGTTAACTATGCAACTCTGGAGATACCTAGCCTGGGTTATAATCCTGCCTCATTACTTGGTAACTATGTGGCCTTGATGTCTTAAGGTCCTTTTTAAGCACCAGAAAGATGAAGACATGATAGTTTCTACCTCATGAAGTGGCAGGATTCAGGGACTTCAATGTTCAAAACAGAAGCTGGGGGCAGGTATGGTGGCACATGTCGTTAATCCCAGCTACTCTTGAGGCTGAGGGAGAAGGGTTATAACAAGTTCAAGGCCAGTCTGGGCTGCATAGCAAGACCCCATTTCAAAAACCTGTAAACAAAAAAAAAAGCCAAGTAAAACAAAACAACAAAAACCTCAGAAGCTGGCATAGCTTCGTCAGCTAACAACACAATTTATCCAGTAGATGTGATGAGCTGGAAGAGCTGGTAGCATTTTCCCGTATCCCATTAGGGTTGGTTCCCCCCTTTCTTCCATGAGTCACTTGGTAACTTTTGGTTGGAAAGTTGTAAACCTTTCTGGGAACTTCAAAGTACAGGGTAGGTATGATTTCCATTGACCTGTCATCTGAGCATGAAAAGAACAAGAGAAAGAAACACTTGGATGTACCAGAGGAAATATACACTCAGGCAAGTATTTAGTAGTTACAAGCAATTATTCTCAGATTTGCACATTAGATTTTAATTATGTTAAGATGGAGAGGAGAAATTCTGAAAAGGAGAGCTGGCATTTAGCCCTCCTCTCATTCATTTCTATTAACAGAGCCTACCCCCTGCTCTAGAGCAAGGAGACTTCTGATCTGCACACAAGACACAAGTGCCCGTCATAGTTCCGGTGAAAACTCAGCTCCCACCTGTCATCCAGGAGGCACTTCCTTTCCAGCTCTCTCTTTCCTCTTCATTAGACGTGGCTGGCATGACTCCCATTTCAGACACCACTAGAGTCAGGAGGAGCAGGAGAAGAGAAGGTGATCGGAGGGGATTGTGATCAAATGCATCCTGTACAGTATGAAAAATGTCAATAAAAGAGAGCGGGGCTGGAGTGATGTCAGCAGTTAAGCTGGTTGCTTGCAAAGTGTAGTGGCCCAGGTTCAGTTCCCCAGTACATATAAAGCCAGATGCACAAAGTGGCGCATGCATCTGGAGTTCATCTTAGTGTAGGAGGCCCTTGTGCAACCATTCTCTCTCTCTCTCTGCTTTATCTTCTCTGTTTCTCTCAAATAAATAAATATTTTAAAAGGTGTCAACAAAGGTTTTTAGACAATATCTACAATTGAGATATTCCTTCACGAATTTGCGTGTCATCCTTGTGCAGGGGCCATGCTAATCTTCTCTGTATCGTTCCAATTTTAGTATATGTGCTGCCGAAGCGAGCACGAGATATTCCTAAAATAACAAGGGAGATAGTTTTCCAGTTCTGTAACTGGAAATAACTAAAACTTTGTGTTTATACCAATGGCAATTGCTTTGCAATTGCTACCTAGTCAACAACGATTGCAAGATACAGCTCAGTAGTAGTAGAGGTACTGAAATGTGGCAGGGGTGGGGGTGGGAGGAGATCATGCTTCTTAGACTCAAAATATTGGTTAAAAAACAAGGACTAATGGAGACAGATAGTATACATCTGTAATCTCAGCACTGAGGAGCTAGAGGCAGGAGGGTTGGTAGTTTAATGTCACCCTTGGCTACATAGCAAGTTGAAGGCAGCCTCAGTTCCATGGGACTTTCCATGGGAAAATAGCAACAATAACAACAAACCAGCAAACCAGCAGACAAAACATCAAATGGGGTTATCAGTTTTTAAAAGAATTTGGTTAATTTTAAATACCATGGCTAATGCTTTCTTGTGTAGGTGGTATTCCTGTGTTCACTGTGTCATGGTTTGATCTAGGTGTCCCCCACAAACAAATGAATGAGTTCTGATTCATAGATCCTCAGCTGAAAGCAGTTTGGGTTTTACAACCTCTCTAGAGCTGTGTTGTTGGGGAAGGCCTATGAGGGTTATAAGCCAGCTTCCCCTTGCCAGTGTTTGGCTCACCTTCCTGTCATTGTTTGCAGTGCTGTGGCGGAGGTGATGTCCACCCTCCTGCTCATGCCATCGTTTTCCCTGCCAGGATGGAGTCTTCCCTTGAGTCCTTAAGCCAAATAAACCCATTCCTCCACAAGCCAACTTTTGCTTGGGTTCTTTCTGTGCAGCAACTAGAATGCTGACCGCAGCAACTAGAATGTTGACCATAACACACTGAAACAAGAGAGGTTGTCATGGAGAATACAGTGCTGATTATGTTTTAGAAGAAAATGTCAGATTCTAAGATCTGAGGCACCTCCTTGAAAAGTGTTCTTAGGTGTGTTGGCATGGTCTCCTTGCCTCCACACATCCCTTATACCTCTGCCAAAGTCTCTGAAGTTCCATGGCATTTAAATTATTTTAGGTAAGATATATGTTAAAAAAACAACTTAGAAATAAGAACGTGTTTACTTACCTATGATCAGTCACCACCACCTTTGGTTAGGATTGTTTATCAGAATAATTATGAAATTGATAGTTTAGTTAGGAAAGAAAAGAAATGAGCATATCCATTTGAAATAAGATGATAATTACAAAGTAATAATCATATCCAAGTGACAAGATAGAATATAGATTAAATACAGTCACACATTACTTACCAATGAAGTTATGTTCTATGAAGTATGTCATTAGGCAATTTTTTGAGTCTGCTTACATAAACCTAATATATGCCTAGACACCTAGACTATATGGTGTATACATATCATTGCCAACAGAGATCCCAGGGCCATGCCGAACAAAACAACCTAAGATTAAATCAGGCACAAGAGAACATGATGTCATCACGAGACCTAGTAAGCAAAAGAGACGAGAGGCTGCTGTGTGTGTGAAAAGGCATTCTCTCTTCTAGTAAACTTTTAACGTGTACTCTAAAACAACACCAACGTATAGCATTAGTAAATATGTAAACCGGTAGCCGTCATTTGTTATCTCTATCAAGCACTTTGTACCATTCATAATTGCATGTGCTATACTTTTATATGTCTGCTGGCACAGTGAGTTTGTTTGTAGCCTCACCACGAACATGTGAGTAAGAATGGTCTCAGCTCCATCACAACCTTATGGGCTACCTTTCGACATGTGCTTCTTCTTCTTCTTCTTCTTCTTCTTCTTCTTCTTCTTCTTCTTCTTCTTCTTCTTCTCCTCTTCTTCTTCTCCTCTTCTTCTTCTTCTCCTCCTCCTCCTCCTCCTCCTCCTTCTTCTTCTTCTGAGATAGGGTCTCGCTCTAGCCAAGGCTGACTTGGAATTCATTATGTAGTCTCAGGCTGACCTCGAACTCATGGTGATCCTCCTACCTCTGCCTCCCGAGTGTCACCATGCCTAGTGATATGGTCTCTTTTTGATGGAAATGTCATTATGAGTCATATCTGTGTATAGAAATACTGTACATATGAACAGTCACACAATCTCTGTACCCCAACAAGTGACCACTTTAACTGGCCTTAAAGGTCTTAAGATAGATCACTAGATCTGAAATGTTTTGTATATCATCAGTTAATATCTTGAGAACATTAAAAAAATGTGTTCTTTAAAATGGGGCTATTGAAGTATGGCGGATGAAGTCCCCGAGTGAGGCTTTTGGAAATTTCCCATTTCTTTAGGCTCATCTACCCATCTCTTCTGGAAAAGACTGTCAGGTCATTATAACCAGGAGCATGTGCCTACCTTTTTCCTTACACTAGTTACTGTTCTCATTGCTGTGATCAAATGCCTGACGAGGAGAAATTTGAGGGAGGAAGGGTTTATTTTGGATTACAGTTTGAGAAGTACAGTCCATCATGGTGGGAAGGGCATGGTGGCATTTCTTGGTCACACTGTATCATAAAGCAGAAAGAAAACAGCAAGTGTTACCTCAGTGTCCACCCCCAGTGGACCACTTCCTGCAGGTCCCACAACCTTCCCAAATAGCACCGTCAGTTAGAGACCAAGTGTTCAAATACAGGAGCCTATGAGGGACATTTCCTATTGAAGCCACAATGTTCTCTGCACCCAGTGAAAGAACACAGGCTATGTCTTCCTTCTGCTCTACTTTGAAGAAAAGGAAAATTTTTCCAGCTGCCTCATGATTCACTGGGCAGAACTGCTCTCAGTAGGTAGCTCCTGGTAATGAAAGAGTTTCTTATGGTCACCTTGTTAATCAGGATTCACCCTCAAGTCACCTGAAGGGGGTGAATGCCTGGAAAAAAAAAACAGGGAACAGGGAACTCTGTCAGCAAAGAAGTACTCTAGAGGAAAGAGCTAGGAACTGAGCCACTCAGCCCTTCTGCTCTAGCCTCTCACAGGATGGCCAGAAAAACAGATGTGGTATTACTGCTGAGAAATACTTGGCAATAAAATACTTGAGAATGTACTTATTGTACACAGTGCATGTCCTATATATCTGCTGCATTTCATGTATAGCAATCCTCACAAAAACCTAGAAGGTATGTGTAAGACTTTTATTTACATTTGGTAGGCGCTGAAAGTGGGCACAGTTAGATAAATCCTCAAATGTTTCACACTTCATGAGTGGCTAAGGGGATCAGGGGTCTACCTCTGGGAGCTACACACTTAACCCATGTTCTAGTCTTTCTGTCCATGTTCTTAATTGCGCTATTGGCTTTATTACATGGATGTGTGGCCTCAACAATTCAGATGCTGAAACCTAATAGCCAGGGTGCTGATATTTAAGGCATGATTGGGCCGCGAGGACTCCCTAGGAAAGAGAGCAGTGTTTGGTTTACTGGCCTTCTACTTTCCAGGATGCTGAGGGCGCTGCATTCTCCCCTCTGCGGGGAGGGGTGCTGCAACTAGTTGTCTTGTTTAAAGCAATGAACAACCCTCACCACACGACCAAGCTGTCAATGTCTTTATCTTGGATTCCTCAGAGTTCTTTTTTTTTTCTCCCTTACTTTCTTTTCTTTTTTCTTTTTCTTTTTCTTTTCTTTTTTTTTGATTCCTCAGATTTCAACAGCTTGTGAAGATATATTTCTTCTCTTTATAAATTACCCAGGTGCTGGGACCCTGTTGTAGCAGCGTGAACAGAGACACCTGTTCATCCCATTACCTGTTACTTCTCATCTCTGCTGGCCTACATCCCTCAGCCAAAGTCCACCAGATCTTTTGTCTTCTGGAGTGATGGAAATACATTTTTAAAAAATCTAATGAATTATGCATGGTGACACAAGTCTACAGCTCCAGCATTTGGGAGATGGAGATTGGAGGATCAGAAATTCAAGTTCAGCTCTAGCTACACAGTGAGCTTCAGGTTAGTATGTGCTATATGTGACTCTGTCTAAAAAAATAATAGAAGAAAAAAGTTTTATAAAAATTTAATAAAAGTGTTTTGTAAACCATGTACCATCAGCGATTAGTGTGCAGTGAAATTTACTTTTTGGCTTAGGACCAGCATTGACAGAAAAACACATGACAAGGTAGGATAGAATTGTCAGGGATAGTTACACGATCAAGGTACACCCCATAGTACAAATAAACGCTGTCTTGTGAAGTTTGTTCCTTTTACATGTGAACATTCATATATCTGTTCTGGGTTGTCAAATAAAATGTGTTGTAGGTAAAAAAAAGTTTGACACACCTACTTTAAATTTTGTTGCAGTGTTTAGCTGAAAATATGAGCCAACAGTATCATGCCTTTTAGATCTGCTTTTAAGAAATTTATTTACAAGGAAAGGAGAGAGAGAGGAGAGAGGGAGAGATAGAGAATATATGCGTGAGAATGGGTTGTGAGTCAGGGCCTAGTGCTGCTGCAAATGAACCCAGGACACATGCACCACTTTGAGCCTCTGGTTTTACATGGATACTGGGGAATCAAACCTAGGCTGCCAGGCTTGTAAGCAAGTACCTTAACCATTGAGCCATCTCTCCAACCCTTGTTAGCTCTTTATAAAGTCAGAGCCCAGGCTCACTTGTGCCAGGATCTGAATTTTAACAATATACTCAAACTCAGGTCATTCTTTGAACATTTGAGACAGAGAAGCCTTGCTCCAGGGCTGGTCTTGTGTGCTTAGTAGTTACATGTGTCCTGCACAGGGTGTGTGGTGGGCAGGGGAGAGGAAGGTGGAGAAGAAGTGAATTTAGGTAGAAAGTGATCACCAGGAGGTGATCTGTGTGATAGTCAGGGTCCCTTAAGGTGATTTCTTGAGAGGAAATTTAGAAAATGACTTGGCTTCTTTTTTCCTTCCATCCCCTGCCCCCAGTGCTGAGGACCAAACCCAGGGCCTTGTGCTTGCTTGGTAAGCACTCGTCCACCAGCCCCTTTCCTTTTTATGATTTGTGTGATGTATGCACATGTGTGCAGACGTGTATGTGCCATGTGCACATATATGTAAAGGCCAGTGGAAAACACCTGGTGTCCTTTTCTATTGCTCTTCCTCACTGAACCCGGAGCTGTTGTTTTTAGTCAGACTGGCTGACCAGTGAGCCCCAGAGTCTGCAGTGTACGGTCATACCCAGCGTTTTACATGGGTGTCAGGAATTGATCTCAGGCCTTTATACTTCTGCAGCAAGTGGTGTTACCCACAGAACCATCTCCCCAGCCACTCTTATTTCCTTTCCCTTTTTGACTTAAAATAATTAGATTTTTCTAATTTCTCTTGCTCTCTCTTTCTCAAGTTTCCAGCTTTTCTTTTCTTTTCTTTTCTTTCCTTTTTTTTTTTTTTTTTGGTTTTTCGATGTAGGGTCTCACTCTAGCCCAGGCTGACCTGGAATTCACTATGTAGTCTCAGGGTGGCCTTGAACTCACAGCAATCCTCCTACCTCTGCCTCCCATGTGCTGGGATTAAAGGCATGCGCCACCATGCCCGGCCTGCAGCTTTTCTTGATTTAAAAAAAAAAAAAAACTGAGAAAATCTGGCCCCATGCATTGATATTTGTAGAAGGCATCAATCATCAGAGTTGCTCAGCTCCTGTGCGCTTGGGACACAGCCCACTGCTCACTGCACACAGTTCACTCGTAGACAGAACCCAGCTTTCCAGCTGTCACTGGGCATAGTGAGCTCTGGGATTCATCATCCTGGCTTAGGTATTAACTTCTCATGGGTGTTCGTGTGTGTTGCAGATGGAACCCAGTGCCTCACACATGCTGAGCACATGCTCCGCTACTGAGCTGCACCCTTCCTTGTAGATCTTTTCTTCCCTTTAGATCTTTTTAAAAAATATTTTATTTATTCATTTTCAATCAGAGAGAGAGAGAGAGAGAGAGAGAGAGAGAGAGAGAGAGAGAACACCAGGGCCACCACCTTGTGGGTCTGGCTTATGTGGGTACTGGGGAATTGAACCCAGGGCCTTAGGCACTGGAGGCACGTGCCTTAACTGCTGAGCCATCTCTCCAGCCTTTTCTTAAAAAAATATTTTATTTATTCATTTTCAATCAGAGATACAGAGAGAGAGAGAGAGAGAGAGAGAGAGAGAGACCCTTTAGATCTTAATCATCATTCGCTAGATCGTCTTTAGGCTTTACTACTCAAACGTGATTTTAAAAAATGAGCATCCAACCTCTGAATCAGCAATAGATTAGCTAAAGGATACTCTCAGGCTATCACAAAATGCATCACTCTGGGTCTCCTGCCTCTTGCAGCCGGCTTCTCGCTAGCTCCCCTTATGGTTCAGAGGCCTTTCTTGGTGGTTCTGTTATTCCTCCACTACTCTTACTGGAGTTCTGATTTCCTATGTGTATTCCTGCATATTACCTCTTCAAATGTTCATTCTGTTCCATTTACTCAAATCTATCAGAGACTTTAGTTTGTTGATTAGAGAGGACAAATGAATGTAATTTCAATTTAATGTACTCAAGAGTCAAGTGCCTCAGGCTGTGAGATGGATTAGTAGAGGTACTTTCTAGAACAAGTAGAAAGAGAGCGTGTACAGATAGATACCTCTGCAAGGCATTTGGGGTCAGTGTTGGATCAGGCTGAGACACAAAGGATGAGTGAGCCAAATGCTCTCTTATGAACAGCAATCTCCTCCTTGAGAAGGGCTTGGTCTTCTGGAGGAAGGATGTTTTTCACTGCACATAATTGAAAGCTGGGCCCACCCTGACTTAGTCAAGAAATGAAATTTCCCAGCTCACACTGCTGAAATGCAGTGAAAAGGGAGGTCAGGTTTCAGGTACCATCCATCAGGTCAGTGCTCTGCTGTAATAACCTTGTGAGCTGCTTCTTAGCTCTTTTATGGCCTAGGTTTTAGTCTATTTTCTATTGCTACAACTGACCAGCTACGTCTGAGTCATTTAGAAAGAATAAACATTTAATTAGCTAATGGTTCCAAGAACTGCAAAGTTCAGGAATATGGTGCTGGCGTCTGCTATTCCTGCTGCCTCACATAGAGCATGTCTGCTAAAGAGAGCTTTCTCTTAGAACAGAGTCACCCTCTCTGCAGTCCACCAGTCCATTCATGAGGGCGGAGTCTTTAGGATACTATCATCTTCCAAAGGTCCCATCCACAAATAGCATTAACATATAAATCTGGGGGTCACATTTCCAACATGTGAACTTTGAGGAACCCATTCAAATCAAAACTATATGCTTTAGTTTGAGCTTGTCTGTCTTCACAGTAAATAACTGATACAGTTTGTGGTCAATTCCTTTCAGAGAAAGAGAACATCTGGTTAATGCCTCCTCTCTCTCTCTCTCTCTCTCTCTCTCTCTCTCTCTCTCTCTCTCTCTCTCTCTCTCTCCCTCCCTTTTTGATCTCCTTAAAAGTAAAAGGTTAGAACTCATCAAAGTGCTGAGAATAAGTGACTCTGGAGTGTTTAGCACTAAGTGTCAAGGACACTGTGGAAGAGGGGGGAGGATGGAGGAGCCAGAGGACAGGGAAGGGGTACTGTGGAAAGCTGTCTTCTGGACATGATGTGGCCATTGCATTCATGACCTTGCAGTGACTATTGTTACTGCACAAGACCTGTTCAATATTGGGTCCATCAACATTCTATCTTGGATGATGGAATGAGGCCCCCATCCCTCCCTGAGGAGCATTTGTCAGTTAATGGTTGCTGGGGTGTAGGTAACACTATCTTGAGTGGTATAACCTCTTGAGAGTTGCACATTCTGTGATAAATAACTCCCACCCAAGCTCATGCATACAACTCAAATTAAACTCAGTGGATCACACAAACATAAGAGAACAAAAGTCTTCAAAGAAGAGGGACTGGTTGGGAAGAAGGGGTTCAGTGGAAGGGGGATGAGTAGGGCAGCAAGAGAAGGCGATGGGAGGGGATTATGATCAAAATACGTTATATAGATATAGAAAAATTGTCAATAAAAAGTAAAATAGCATAAATCAAGGTAAGCAAACAAAAATGGTTTTAATAACTTAAGGAAATTTGCATTTTAAACAACATAAAAAAGGTCAAATGTTAGAAAAACTATATTGGAAACACTAACTTCTCTCCAGTAGCAATCTCAGTTTGCCAGAGCAGCCCTAACAAAATACCATAGACTAAGTGGCTTAAAAAACAGAAATTTTTTTCTAGAGGCTGGAAAGTCCTAATGAAGGCACAGGCCAATTCAGGTCCTCAAACAAGGGCCTGGCTCCTTTCCAGTCATCTTCTTGGTGTGTCCTAAGATAGCAGAGAGAAAAGACAGACCTTTTTTGTGTGTCTTTCTCTTCTTGTAATAGTCCTATTGAATTAGGACCTCAAGCTGGGGATCTCATTTAACTATCACGATCTCCTAAACACTGTTTCCTGA
>PVHP010021599.1:12486-29361 GCA_004024765.1 Zapus hudsonius | reverse complement strand
CCCCCCCCTTGTCACTATGGGCAATGCAGTTTGGACTCCTTGCAGGTGTCTTTACCGGGGCTTTGATCTATCCTAGCTCCCAGGAGTTATCACAGCAAGCTCAGGCTATTGCTGCTGGCTCGGGGACTGAATTACTCCTGCTACCTTGGCCTGCAGCCAGATGTGGGATCCCAGGGGACCTACAACTGATCTGCTCAGGGACAGGGATCAGGGCATCTCTAGGCACTCCAGGTGTCTCCCAGGACCAGAGTCAGCAGTTCCTGTTCTCTGTCCCTCGGAGGAATACCTCTCCCTGCAAGGCTGGGACTCCCAGAGGGGCAGTGGTCAGCATCAACCAGAGAGAAATCATAGAGGCAGCGCTAACCTGGAGGGGTGGGGCTTGCCTGGGGCCACGCCCTCCCCTGGGTCAATATTGACACCGAGAGGGTTGGGCCCTGAGAGATAAGCTGGGGAGAACATTGTAGCCCTGAAGCCCTGAGAACCTGCCCGGTAAGGGTGGTGGGCGGGACATGGGGTTCTCTGGTGGGAAGAAGTCAGTGCAATGAGGGTCTCCTGGATGCTCAGTGAGCTTCCCGGCTAGCAGTCAACCAGGAGGGTTGGTGTGCCAGCAGGAGAGAGAATGGGGGAGATACCTGGATCCTCTTCTCACGTTAAGGAAGGAGAGAGGGAGACGCTGGGTGGGTCTCCCCTGAGCCTGGTTTCCTCTCTTTGTGTCATAGGGATTACCTGAGCCAGACATCAAGCACCAGGCCCTAGTCTGCCTGCCATCTCTCCTGGGTCTCTGATCACACGTCACAGGGTGGGGTGAGTCTAGGGTAGGGTGGTCCTGCCCACACACTGGCATCTGGGACCCAAGGACCCAGACACTCCTGAGGAGAGGGTCTAGTCCCCTCCCCTCACATTAAACTGTTGGGGCTAGGTTGTGCTAGGTGGGGTGTCCTACCCAAAATGTGTGCTGAAAGGGTGTCACCCCATCCCACCTCTCAGAGGAGGAAATAAATGTCTAGAAGGTCACTGAGCCAGGGGGCACGGGAGCAGCAATGAAGCCTGACTTGGAGAAAATTCCCCACAACCTATTTCGAGACTGAGCCCCCCCCACACACACACACACCATAGCTGAACATCGGCAATGCACCAGCCACCATCCTAGGAGAGATGACAGGACCAGATTGTGAGCAAGGGCCTGACCTCAAGGGGTTCCAGTCAACAGGGATTTCTGGCTCCAAGGGCTTGAAGTGGGGAATGGCTGGAGCGGAAGACTGCTTCACGAAGGTGACACGGCTTGGGGCACACAGGCGTCTGCCTGCAAAGCCTAAAGGCCTGGGTGACCCCAGTTTGATTCCCCAGTAGCCAAGTAAAACCAGATGCATGAAGTGGCACATGCATCTGGAGTTTGTTTGCAGTGGCTGGAGGTCCTGGCATGCCCATTCTCTTTCTCTCTCTCTCTCAAATAAATAAAAAGTATTTTTAGCAAGTAAGTAAATAAGTGGTGCATGCCTTTAGTCCTAGCATTCTGGAATCTGAGAAGGATCTGCTGTGAGTCAGCCTGGACTACAGAGTGAGTTCCAGGTCAGCTTGGACTAGCCTGAGACCTTGCCTGAAAGAAGAAAGAAAGAAAGAGAGAGAGAGAGAGAGAAGAAAGAAAGAAAGAGAGGGAGAGAGAGAGAAAGAAAAGAAAAAGAAAGAAAGGAAGGAAGGAAAGAAAGAAAGAGAGAGAGACACAACTATGGGCTGGAGAGATGGCTCAGTGGTTAAGGTGCTTGTCTGCAAAGTCTAATGACCTGGGTTCAATTCCCCAGTACCCATGTCAAGCCAGATGCACAAAGTGGCATATGACCTGTAGTTTGTTTACAACGACTAGTGGCCCCAGCAGCCCATATTCTAATCCTCACTCTCTCTTTCTCTCTCTTTGTTTTTCTCTGCTTGCAAATAAATAAAAAAAAACTAAATAAATAAAATTTTAAAATAAATAAATAAATATGGAATGCATACACTGACCACAGGTCCCACTCCACACAAACTGGTCTGGAGTTCCTGGAGCCCCTGCTGCTGGGACAGGGACCTTGGTGGGTAAAGATTGGGCCCTGGGAAAGGGTCTTTGGGACAGCGGGAAGCCTTGAGTGACCTGAGGTCTGTAGAGCAGGAAGGGGAGCAGGTTGTATCCCAGGACTTCTAGAACGCTCTATTTCCAGTACCAGTAGAAAGGGGGCAGCCCAGAATGTGGGAGAGATATCTTCCCTGTAAAGGCTGGGCTGGCCTCTCCCACGATGGGTATCAAGGCTCCCTGGGGAGGGCTAGGCTAGGCAACCAGCCTGAGGGGGTGGGGGTGGAGGGGACAGGGAGATGGGGGGGAGCCCTGAGCAGATTTCTCTAGCTCCATCTCACTGTAGCCTGACCCTCTGAGTCCGGGAGGAGCCCACCACCCCAGGGACAGGTACCCATCTGGGCTCCCAAGAAAGGAAACCACAATGCCCTCCCCAGCCAGCTCTTAGACCACCCCAGCCTCCATCGCCTGCTTTCTCTGCCCACTGGTAACCAAGCTATGGGGAGAGGGCCTGGCCCCCAGACGGCTTGGTCAATATTTGTTGACTGACTAACTGCCCACGTTTGAATGTCAGTTCTCTCAGCACCAAGCCCTGGGGTGTGTTCGACGAGGCGGGAACTCGGATTGAGTTGCAGTAAGGGGGGAGGGGCAGTGGGCAGAGCCTGGCCCCTTGCCAGGCCCAGGACTGCCCTCAGACACAGCGAAGGCGCCAGGGAGCAGTTCCCAGCAGGTAGGCCTGTTCAGGAGGGGCTTGGAAACCTGCAGGGTGTGGAGGGGTTGCTCGGAAGCCAGGGTGGGATGCATGGCATTCTGGGGTTCAGAGTCACGGAAAGAAGCTGGCATAATTGGAGGGCAGCGAGATGCCAACAAGTTAGAGAACTGTGGGGGGGGCACTGTAGCAGGACAGCCTGAGGGGGAAGAGGCGGCAGAATTTTCATGTGGGTGGGATCTCTGTCACCTCCAGGGTAGATCTGCCTGGTCCCCTTCATCTGGTCTTTCCTCCCCTCTCCGGCAGAGGCTAAGCAGAGAAACCTCAGGGCAAAGATGGCACACAGGGCAAGAGAGGGCACTGGAGGAGGAACGATGCACCTGGAGAGATGGGCACCCAGGGGGAAAAAGGGGGTGTCTGGAGGAGAAAGGCGCACCCTGAGGAAAGAGGGAGTGGTTGGGAGCCCAGAGAAGGTAGGGAAGGCGCGGGGAAGGTGCCTAGAGAAACGTGGGGGCTCTGGGTATTGGGGTGGGGTGGGCACAGGAGAAATGGAAGGAAAGGGCCCCCAGGGGAAAGGCACCACTGATGGAGGCCCCATGGGGGCTTGTGGGACTAGAGGGGGTGCTCTGGGGAGGGAGGGAGAGCTGGGTTTCTTTTAAAATATTTTATTTATTTGCAAGTAGAAAGAGAGAGAGAGAGAGAGAGAGAGAGAGAGACAGAGAGACAGAGAGACAGAGCCAGGGCCTCCAGCCACTGCAAATGAACTCCAGATGCATGTACCACTTTGTGCATCTGGCTTTATGTGGGTACTGGGGAATCTAACTGGGGTCTTAACCACTCAGCCATCTCTCCAGTCCAGGATAGCTGGGTATTAAGGGAGGAGTTACCGCTCTTGAAACATCCCCGTCCTATCTCAGCAGTGACAGGTGACAGGGATGGAGCCTCAGCCCCAGTCTGGCTCCCAAGGCTCTGGGTATCAGAGCACTTTCCTGATATTACCCCCTCCGTACCCCCTCACCCCACATCATTGATGCCAGCCCATATGTAACCTCTGGCTGCCAGGCTGCCTTTCCTGTCCTGCCTTGGGCCTCAGGCTAGCCGATCAAGGGTCCCCTCGCTGGCTGACCTAATCTTGTCATTCCCATCTGTGTCTCAGGTCACTGCCTCCTAGGTCACTTTACTGGTCACTGTTTCTGCTAGTCACTCAGAGTCCTGCTGCAGTGTCCCCATCGTATGTCCCCATGCCCACCACTTGGTGTCATCGCGGTTTTTGATGGCTAGAATTGATCATTTCATGGCCACCGTGTCTGCCTGTCTGTCATACATGTCATTGTCACATGATGACTACAACAGTTGAAAGAGTAATTAACATGTAACACACAGGCCATCAGCCATGATCTATGGAGACCTTTTGGGCACCACCAGGCAGTTGGTGTTGGAGACCCAAATATGTGGCTTCTGTGGGTGCAAGAGGGAGCTGAGGCTATGATGGTTTTGACACCCTCTGAGTCTCCATCAGTGTGACTCAGCCGGCAGCCCCTGCCACGCCCCCTTCCCGGGCCACCTTGTCTGGTACACTGTGAGCTCACCAGGGCCTGAGCCCAGCCCTCAGGGGCCCTAGACAAAGGAGTAGGAATGTGAGCCACCATGTCACCTACGGTTCTGTAACTGTGTCTCACCACACCTTGTCCCCTTCTCCTCTGTCACACAAGGGCAGCAGATCCAAGGGTGTTGGTGTTGTTGACAGCAAAGTACTGGAGTGCAGAGATCAAGGGAGAGAAATTACTGTCACCAGCTCACCTTTAATCCCAGCACTCAGGAGGGAGAGGTAGGAGGATCTCCATGATTTCAAGGCCACCCTGAGACTACATAGTGAATTCCAGGTCAGCCTGGGCTAGAGCGAGACCCTTCTCCCCCCCCCAAAAAAAAAGAAAGAAACACCAAGAAGAAATTCCTGCCACACTAGGGAGGGCACCCGAGTGAGAAACTACAACCAAGTGGCTTCTCTGTACACTTGGCAGAGGAGCAGCAAGAGAAGGTTCTGCAGCAATCTAGAAGGTTCTAGAAAGATGCATGAAGGAATGAAGAAACCTCACACATGTTTCTGAAGGGGATCTGAGGAGACTGCTCAGTGGTTAAAGGCACTTGCTTGCAAAGCCTGCAAGTGACCTGAGATGTTGTAGGTCATGTAATAACAGCATGAAGTGGGGGTTCAGTTCCCCAGCCACCCACATAAAGCTGGATGGCCATGTGTTGACAGTGGTAAGAGACCCTGATGCACACACACATAACTCACATAAGCAAATATTTTTTGTGGGTTTTTTTTTGAGGTGGATCTGGAACTCACTCTGTAGCCCCAGGTTGGCTTTGAAATAATGACGAACCTCCTACCTCAGCCCCCTAAGGGCAGGGACTAAAGATATGCGCCATCATGTCCGGAATAAGTAATATAAAAAGAAAGCAATGGTGCAGGGAAACTTCAGCTGAATGTGATTTGAAAAATCCCCACCTTCTCCAGACACCCTTCATTCAGCGTCTTTCTCCCTCCTCTGCACACTCAGGACCACAGAGCACAAAGTGCTGTTGTTGTTTGCAAAACCTGCAGCTGTTTGCAGAGCCTGTATGTATAGAGTTCAGCCTTGTGTCAATAAGGCCTGTCAGAAAGCTTATGCATCATTGATCCAACCCCTCTTGGGTCCCCTGAGCCTGTCTCTTGCTGCAAATTTTGCCCTCTGTCTTCAGAGATGAGCTTGCGGGCTCCCTCTCTATCCAGGGTTTGCAGAACAATATCTTGTTTGCAGAGTCTGTTTTCAGTGTAGATCTTTCTACCCGTATAGAAGATTCACTTTGATCACAGAAGCTCTGTGATCCTGTGTGCGGCGCCCATCCCTGTCTGCAAAGCTAGACTGACACCTTTGTCTGTGTGCAAAGACTTGTCCCTCCACAGTTACTGTAACTGTTAGGAGAGTCAGAGCCTAGGATCTGGAAGCATAACAATCCAGGCTCAGCCACCGTCCTCAAAAGGCCAATGAAAGAGACAAGCAAGTGAAAAGTAGAGTTTTATTCAGTGTGGCCTCAATGGGAAGAGAAACAAAGAAAGAGGTGCATGATGCGCAACCCCTTAAATCCATCTTCAGGGTGCTCAGTGGTTAAAGGCACTTGCTGCAAACAAAGTCTGCTGACCTGGGTTTGATTCCCCAGTTACCCACATAAAGCCAGATGCACAAAGTGGTGCATGCATCTGGAGGTCATGTGCAGCAGCAAGGATTCCTGGTGCGTGTGCACACACACATGCAAACAAATAAATAATATTTTAAAAATATTTTTATTTATTTGCAAGCAGAAAGTGACAGAGAGAGAGAGAGAGAGTGAGAGAGAGAATGGGCACTCCAGGACCTCCAACCACTGTAAACAAACTCCAGATGCATGCACCACTTTGTGCATCTGGCTTGTTGTGGGTACCGGAGAATCAAACTCGGGTCATTAGGTTATGAAGGCGAGTTCCTTAACCATTGAGCCATCTCTCCAACCCCCAAATAAAAATATTTTTAAAAAGAAAGAAATTTGGGTTCAAGTAGAGGACGAGAGGCACACATGACAGGCAGTCTGATGTGCTTCCGCCCGTCATAGTCTCCTCTGCCAGGTGCTTGGAGAAACTGTCAGGACTGGGTGAAGTCTCTTCCTGGGGACAAGTTCCTCCTCTGGCTGGCTGCAGCTTTTCCCGTTTCCCAGCATGTGGTCCCTGAGAAAATCCCAATCTTTTCCTTTGGAGTGAAGCATTTTAATAGTCTGATAGCAAAAGGGAGAGGTAATTGGGGTCTGTCTTTAGCTTTCTTTTTTTAAAAAAAATATTCACTTATTTATTTGCAAGCAGAGAGAGACAGACAGACAAAGAGAGAGAGAAGAGAGAGATGGGCACACCAGGGCCTGTTGCCATTGTAAAAGCAAACTCCAGACGTATGCGCCACTTTGTGCCTCTGGCTTACGCGGGCACTGGGGAATCAAGCCCGAGTTGGCAGGCCCTATAAGCAAGGGCCTTTATCTGCTGAGTCATCTCTTCATACCCTGTCTTTAGCTTTCTTCCCTCCAGCCCTGATAGTCACAGGAAGTGTCTCTGTCTCCAAATTATGTCCCTGATGACACAGCATCTTCCTACTTCAGAAGCCATTTCTGTCTGCTGAACTTGACCCTTATATGTGTCACCTTGACCTTGTTCAGGGACTTTCCTCATTTGCATAGCATCTCTGTATTTCTGTGAGGAGAAAAAATCATGTCAACTTGTCTGTCTAGGAACACTTAGATCTTTCTGCAGAGTCCCTGCTTGCAGAGCCTCCACCTGTCTGCATACTTTTCCTATTTCCATGTGGATCTGTGAGCAGAGCCTGACCCTATTAACAAGAACCTTTGTCAGACTTCAAACTCACCTTCCATAAAGCCTGTCCCTGTTTGCAGTACCTGGGGTTCTCCAGAGATACCAGCCCTGAAGGCTGAGGAGATGGCTCAGTGGGTGAGGACCTGAGTTTCAATCTCCAGCAAGCACATAAAATGTTGAGTGTGGTAGTTTGGGCCTATAATCCCAGAACTGGAGAGTTGGAGACAGGAGAACCCCTGGGGCTCACTGGCTAGTTAGACTAACGGTATCAAACTCTAGGTTCAACAAGAAACCCTGTCTCAAAGATAATAAATAGGGTTTGAGAGATGGCTCAGCAGTTAAAGGCACTTGCTTGAAAAAGCCTGATGGCCAGGGTTCAGTTCCTCAGTACCCACAGAAAGCCATGATGCACAAAGTGTCGCACACTTCTGGAGTTCATTTGCAGTGGCAAAAGGCCCTGGTGCACCCATACTCACTCACTCTCTTTCTCTCAAATAAATAAGTAAAAATGTTTAAGAAAGATGGATAAATGGATGATAGATAGACACATAGATGATAGACAGATAGATAGACAAATAGATGATAGATAAATAGATAGATGATAGATAGATAAATAGACAGATAGATGATAGATAATAGATAGATTGATAGACAGACAGATGGACAGATAGATGATAGATAGATAGATGATATAGATGGATGGTGGATGGATAGGTAGGTAGTTAGGTAGGTAGACAGACAGACAGATAGATAGATTGATAGATGGATAGGTAGGTAGGTAGGGTGGTAAGTAGGTAGGTAGATAGACAGACAGATAGATAGATGATAGATAGATAGATTGATAGATAGAGAGATAGATAGATAGATGATAGATAGAGAGATAGAGATAGATAGATAGATAGATAGATAGATAGATAGATAGATAGATAGATAGATAGATAGATAGATAGATAGATAGATAGATAGATGATGGATAGATGATAGAGAGATGATAGATGGATGGATGGATGGATAGATATAGGTAGGTAGGTAGATAGACAGATAGATAGATGATAGATGGATGGATGGATAGATAGATAAGATGAAGAACGACTGAGGGAGACACCTGATGTGAACCTCTTCCCTGCACATGTACACACATGCATGTGCACTTGAAGCCACATGTGTCTCCACATTCAAAGAAACACAAAGACATACAACCTAGCCCCCCTTCACACCCCTGCCCCCATCTAAGGCAGCACAGAGCTAGCGCCCCTGGCAGCTTCTGCACGTCTCTGGAGAAGCCGTTACTATTGACAGAACCTGGTAGGCTTGTAAAGCCTCTCCCTATCTGCAAAGTCCCCGTGGATTCTCTGACTCCTACAGGACACCGATCTTTTTTGAGATCATGGATCTCCTCCTCGGGATCTACAAGTGGTTTCCCCCTGCATCTCCATCTCCCTGTGAGCAGGGTTGAGTCTGTTTGTTAAGTCTACCCTGCACGCAGAGCCTGGCACGTAATGGACAGAGCTTCTCTGCTTCAAGAGCCTGCTTCTGCCTGGCGAGCCTTTCTCTGACCAAAGATGTTCCTGTTTGTAGAGACTTGCCCATCTGTATGCCTGTCTGGAGCCTCAGAGTCTGCCCCTTCCACCCACATCACAGAGTCTGTCCCAGGCTGCAGAGTGTCTACATGCCCTGCAGAACTCATAACTGCAGGGCCTGTGTCAGCATCCATAGTCTGCTTGTTTGTCCAGCCTGTCTGGGCAGTGCCTGGGTCTCTTTGCATAGGCTGTCCTTGCACACACAGAGGGTCCCCATCTACCCTCTGCCTGTCCTCACTGGCTGACATTTGTGTGTTCACAGGGAATTCCTAATGAAAGTAAAGTAATTTGTTCCCATCAAGAGATTCTGAGCCAGTTGGATCCCTTTCCTCTGTCGAAGAAAGGCACCCCCATTTGTTAATGCCCTTTTCTATCTGTGTAGCCTGTCACGCTCTGCAGATCCTGTTCCTAACTTTGTCTGGAAGACCTGGGTCTATGTACAACTCTTTCCTGTCTGACAGGATTGAGTCCCAAATCAAGAGCCCAACTCTAACTGAAGGGTCTGTCCTTGCCTATTGTGAGTCTGCAAAACCTTTCTGTCCCTTTCTGTCAAAGCCATTGGTTCTCTATGTCCCTGTAAGTGTCCCTGGCTGTAGACTTTGTATCTACCTACATAGCCTCTTTTTTAAATTTTAATTTTTATTTTATAAAAGGCTAAACTCTAGGTCCCCTCACCCACTGAACCCCACTCCCCTCTCCCTAAGGGTCCCCCTCCCTGGGGTTGTTGGTATTCACTATGGGGTCATGAAGGCCTTCTTCTACGTGGGTTACTGAGCCTCAGGATATTCCTACCCACACTGTGGCTCTTACAAACTTTCTGTTCCCTCTTCCAAATTATTCCCTGATTTAGTGTTGAGTTTCCTTGGCTTCTGGCTTGTGCTTTGATGGGTTTGAATGGCCATGCTATCTGTCACCATCTCCCTGGTTGTCCAGCTAGACATGAGAGCTGTATACGTGTCTGCATCCTGTGTGGTGTCTGGGCCCCATAGCTTCTTCTTAAAAATATTATTTATTTGAGAGTTAGAGAGACATAGAGAAATAGACAAGTTGAGTATGGGCACACCATGGCCTCCTGCCACTGCAAATAAACTTCAGAAGCCTGCACCACTTTGTGTAGCTGGCTTTACATAGGAAATGGGGAATCGAACCTGTGCTGGTGGGCTTTGCAAGCAAGCACCTTTAACTGCTGAGCCATCTTTCTAGCCCTATGTAGCCTCTTTCCAAGCCCCTGTCTGCAAAGCCTGCTACAGGCCAGAGAGCTCAGACCTGCTTTAAGAGAGTAGCAGATGCCTTCTTGTTGCTGGGACAAAATACCTGACCAGAGGTAATTTATGGGAAGAAAGCGTTTCTATCAGGCTCACAGTTTCTGGAGAAACTTTCATCTTGGTGGGGAAAAGCATGGCCCAAGCAGGAAGCTTGCTTCCATCTTGTTACAGCAGCAGGAAGGAGGAAGGAGGCGGAATGAGCTAGCACTGAACACCCAGTGGACTAATAACCCTCAAGGCCTCCCCCCAGGGACACACCTCCTCCTGCAAGGCTCTGCTCCCCCAGCCAGGGACCAAGTAATCACAAATGTGTGAGGCTATGGGGAGCATTTTGCATTCAAACCATCACAAAGTGCAAGCTCACAGACAAGCTAGGTCCTAGTTTGGCATGTCTCTGTATGCCAGTCTTATGTGGCTGATATTTGTATGTTCACGAAGGACTCCTAGTGAAAATCACTTTCTATGCTGAAGGCACTTTGGAGAGCTTTAGGGGAAGAGTTCAGTGGCCAGGGGTCGGCTCTTGTTTCCTATGTCACCTCTCGTTCCTGCCTGGTCTAGGACAAACATGAATCAGGACCTCCCAGCCATCGACCAACACAGAGCTCTCCACATATGGATCATTGAGGTGAGGGACATGACCAAACAGCACAAGTGACATGGACAAGTGTCACTGGCCTGTCCCACCCCCAACTTCCTCCTGCACCCCATTTCCTGGGAGTCATGGGATCTCTAAGGTATCACATGGTACTCTCTTCCCCAAGAATCTGAAGATGTTACTGGTGCCCGAGAAGGCTCATGGGAACTTCTTTGAGGAGCACTGTTATATCATCCTCCATGTAAGTCTCTAAAGGAGTCTTCTGCCTGAGGGGATGGGACATAGAGCTGAGGACACTTGGGCCCAGACATAAGGTCTGCCTGGGGAGGGGGAGTAAATAGAAGGTTCCAGCATCTCATCCCACAAGGAACCACTGCCTTGATTCCGCTTGACCCCTCTGTCCCCCTTCATGGTCTCCTGTCCACCCTGTCCATAGAAGCACAACTGGCTTCTTTTTCTTTTTCTTTTGGTTTTTCGAGGTAGCGTGTCTCAGAAGCATGTAGACATGGGGTCCTAGTCAGAAATGATGACCTATGCCTATATCTTGTAGTGGCTTCCCTATTTTCTTTAGCCGTCTCAGAGTCTGGAGTCTTACGTTGAGGTCTTTAATCCATTTGCTTTGATTTTTGTTCATGGTGAGTGATAAAGGTCGAATTTCATTCTTCTTCATGTATATGTCTAGTTTTCCCAAGATGTTGTCTTTTCCCCCAACAAGTATTTTTGGCATCTCTGTCAAAAACCAGGTGGCCAGTTCATCACTCTGTAGTCTCAGGCTGGCCTCGAACTCATGGAGATCCTCCTACCTCCACCTCCCAAGGGCTGGGATTAAAGGCATGTACCACCACACCTGGCCCATCAGCTTCTTTATCGTCCTCCACCTCACTCTGCATCCAGGTCTTAGCACCCAGCCCCCTCCCCTCCACATACACAAACTTGAACCCTAGGTCCCCCAGAGCCCAAAGGCCACCCAGGGAAAGTCCAACAACCTGCACTACTGGATCGGGAAGGAGGCCAGCCCAGAGGCTCAGGGCGCAGCAGTGGGATTCGTGCAGCGCCTGCAGGAGGTGCTGGGTGACAGGACAGTACAGCACCGAGAGGTGCAGGGCCAGGAGTCTGACTGCTTCCATAGCTACTTCCGCCCCGGAGTCATGTAAGTGCCGGGTACCCTGGCGGGTGGGGGATGTGGAGATGGGGAAGACCAAGTGCTGGGGTCGGTGCTTAGCTACCTTTCATCGGCTGAATGGTTTTGTGTCTGTGTGGGTAAAATACAACTTACATATGTTCCACCCACGTCAAGTGCACAATTTAGTGATTTTTTTAAAGACTTATGTCAGGCCAGGGAGGTGGCTCAGTGGGTAAAGGGCTTGTTGAATAAGCATGAGGACCTGAGTTCAGATCCCCAGAACCCACTTAAAATGCTTGGGAGCTCACACCTGCAATCCCAAACTGGGGAGGCTGAGACAAGAGGACCGCCATGCTTACTAGTTAGCTAGCCAAACTGGTGAGCTCTAGGTTTCGTGAGAGACCCTGTCTCAAAAAAAAAATAAGGTGGTGCACACCTTTAATCCCAGCAATCAGGAGGCAGAAAGAAGTAGGAGGATCGCCTTGAGTTTGAGGCCACCCTGAGACCACATAGTGAATTCCAGGTCAGCCTGGGATAGAGCGAGACCCTATGTTGAAAAACCAAAATAAATAAATAAGGTCGAAACTGACTGAGAAAGACACCTGATGTTGACCTCTGACCTCCACCTGTACTCACGCACATGCACATGCATCCTACATGTATACACATAGGAACACACAAACACATAGAGAAAAATGCTTATGCAGTCAATCACCACAGTCCGTTTTAGGACATTAAATCACCCTGAAAAGAAGCCCCTATCTTTTTCTAGCACCTCTCCCTCTTCCCCCTGCCTGGACCAGCAACCAAGTCTCCTGTCTGTCTATGCATTTGCTACTCTGGACTTGCTCTGTCAATGCAAGTACCCAGAAAGTAATGTTTGTGGTTAATTTTGCTGATTTCCCTGCCTTCTCCTTCCCTTCCTTCTTCACTCCTCTATTCGTTCTCCTCCTCTTTCTCTCTTTCTCCTTTTTCCTCTTCCTCCTTCATCTCTTCCTCTTGTGCTGGGAATGGGACCCAGGGCTTTGCACATGCTGGACAAGCCTTCTCCACAAAGCCTCTTCCTCACTGACCCTGTTTCTGAGCTTCTTCGACATTGTAGTGTGCGTCATCACGTGGTTTCATTTTGCTATGAAACAATACTCCATTGTACAAATATACAATCACCTCACCACTTAATGGGCATTTATAGGTTTAGTTTAGTTTTGTTTTGTTTCTTTCACTTTTTGGCTGTTATGAACTGTAGATATTTGCAGATGAGTTTTTTGTGAAGTCAAATGTTTTCACTGGTCTTGGGTTTGTTTGTACCTGAGAGTGAACTTAAATGTTATCTTTTTAAAAAAAATTTTTTTGAGAGAGAGAGGCAGACTGAGAGAGAGAATGGGCGTACCAGGGCCTCCAGCCACTGCAAACGAACTCCAGACACCTGTGCCATCTTGTGCATCTGGTTTATGTGGGCACTGGGGAATCGAACTCTGGTCCTTCTGCATTGCAGGCAAACGCCTTAACAGCTAAGCCATCTCTCCAGCCCTTAAATGTTATCTTGAGTTGGCTTTTGTTCCTAGGATGGGTGAAAAGCATGTCTTTTGCCATGATTTGTTTCAAATGGTTTATCTTGTCTTATATTTAAGTTGAATGGAGGGCTGGAGAGATGGCTCAGTGGTTAAGGCACTTGTCTCGAGTGCCTAAGGCCCCGGGTTCAAGTTCAATTCCCCAGTCTCCACATAAGCCAGACCCACAAGGTGGTGGCCCTGGTGCTCTCTCTCTCTCTCTCTCTCTCTCCCCCTCTTTTTCATCTCTCTGCTATAAGAAAAAAAAGAAGAAAAAGTAGAATGTAAAGAATTAAATTGCCCATACTCAACTATTTCTGCTTCAAGCAATTGAGCCAAATATTTGCATACAGTTCAGACATGCGCACAAGTCTATGTGAATATGCAGAAACACACCCCGCCCACAAGCATATCCACCTGTAGATGCACACCCCACCCACACGTCAGGGTTCATGTCCACCACACAGATACACTGTAGCCTGTTCTTATGTACTCAGTCTAGACTCATCCCCTAACCCTGGGGCAGGCAGGCTTTACAAGCAAGTACCTTTAACTGCTGAGCCATCTCCCCAACACCCCCAAATATATATATATATGTTAAACAGGCACACCACACGGTACGCCCCCACATACACACATGCATGTGCTCACTCATCCGCTCATTCTTACATGGGACCCATTCCCTCCTCAGTTACAGGAAGGGAGGCTGGGCCTCTGACCTCAAGCACGTGGAGACCAGCATGTACAACCTCCAGAGACTGCTGCATATCAGAGGGAGGAAGCATGTGACTGCTACCGAGGTGAGAGCCACCAGGGACAGAGTCTGACTTCTGCTGAAGCATCAGGAAGAGGGCAGGCCGGATGCCATGGTCCTCGTAAGCCGGACGATGGAGGGGGTGCACAGCCTCGAGGTCACACACATACTGTCCCTGTCGCATCCACTTTGTCTCTCCCTGTCATCCTTAGGTGACATGCTCACTGCATATAGTGCCCTTGAGCAGATTAGCAGAGTGCCCCCTACATCCATCTGTGCCCCCTACAGTTAACAGAAGACACCCACCCGTCTTGTTAGAACATGACATTGTCCTGCCATCTGGCCAGATTTTTAGGCGCTGAGCATTCATTCACGTGGGGACACCTACACTGTGGGTGGTGACACTTTACTTGCACAGGTTACAATCTCCACAGTATGTAGCTGCCTTGGGACATGTGGACCAGTGTCACATAGACTCTGCACTGTTACCAACAGACCCCTGGTCCTGTGGGGACATCATGTAGCCCTAGGGTCTCCATATGATCCTCATGTGATTCTAGAACATCCCTTTTATTCTCAAAATGTGCCTGTTTGGATAACTCTCTTTATCTACATGTACACTGTCCTAACATGGACACACATGAGTGCACACTCTTGTTCATATGCAACATGCCCACATATGTACACAAACAAACATGTAGCTAGGCTTCACTTCTATGCACACACACTTGTACACATGAACAGCTACATTAGTGCAAGGCGTCATGCTCCATCATATATGACCTGTGGAGGGTCACATGTGGTCACACAGATGTATGCCTGCACAGATGCTGTCATACACACACACACACACACACACACACACACACAGAGCTGCACACAGGTTCATGCATACAAGCAATAAGCCCTTCCTTTTCTCTCCTCCAGCTGGGGGCTGGTGAAGTGGCACTGACCCTCTGTGTCTCCCCTGGCTCTGACAGGTGGCGTTGTCCTGGAATAGTTTTAATAAGGGTGACATCTTCCTGTTGGACCTGGGCAAGGTCATGATCCAATGGAATGGACCCAAGACCAGCATTTCTGAGAAGTCGAGGGTCAGTGTCCACCCTGGGAACTGGGTGTGCAGGGGCTAGGGAGGGGTGGTAGGGGCTGGGGAGGGGTGGTCTTCTAAGTGCCCAAGGTAGGTTGGGCTCTGCCCCTCAACTTGCCAAGAGGTACCCACTAGGTAGAAGGTGAGTTCAGACTCGCCACTGGTGGTGGCCCTGGAGGCACCAGCTTTGCCCTTCCTCCTACCCTTGCCCTATGGGCACTGGGCAGTGACACGAAGGACCCGGACTGGGCTGAGTATAGAGCAAGGGGCCACTTCCCACCCAGAAGCCCTGACCATCTGGTCCTCTCCCACAGGGACTGACCTTGACTTTCAGCATCCGGGACAGGGAGCGTGGTGGCCGTGCCCAGATCGGGGTGGTGGATGACGAGACTGAAGAAGCTGACCTCATGCACATCATGGTGGCCGTTCTGGGCAGCAGAGGGGGCAGCCTGCATGATGCCAGGCCCAACGATAGTGTTAGCCAGCTGCAGAAGAGCAATGTCCGTCTCTACCGGTGAGCAGAATCAGGGGAGGGCATGGTGAGCGTGCTTGTCTGTCGTTACTGCAGCGATCACGGCTCTACAAGCCCTGCAGTAAAAGCACGTGAGTTTCTGGGGTAGGTCACGTCCAGGGACAAGGCTGGAATAGTATCACAACCACAATTCATGACTTCAGTCTCTGGGAAACTGGAGACACTCCAAAGACCTTGGGATGGTGCCAGGCCAGGGAGGGTCCAGATGCCCACACCTGGATGCCAATCCCCAGTGTCTACGAGAAAGGTAAGGACCTGGTGATCCAGGAATTGGCAACCCATCCACTGACCCAGGACCTCCTAGAAGAAGAGGTAAGGCGAACCTGGCCCCTGGCAACCCCCACCCCACAACCTCAGCCCTGTTTGGACCACCTGCAGGCCAGCTCACCCTTGTTCCTAGGACTGCTACCTCCTGGACCAGGGTGGCTTCAAGATCTACATATGGCATGGACGGAAGTCCTGCTCCCAGGAGAGGAAGGCTGCCTTCAGCAGGGCTGTGGTGAGGCCTTGGGGTCCCTGGGGTCTGACTGGGGAGGCAGCCTGCCCTGAAGTCTGATAAGGGGTGCCCCGGGCTGGGGTCTAAGGAAGGAGATGATGGAAACATCTCTTCTTCAAGAAGACACCTGTCTTGGGGTCAGAAAGCGGGTACCTCTGTCCTGGGAGCCTTGAATGTCTGAGACACCGCTTGTATTAAGGGGAAGCGGCCCCACCTTGAGGTCTGGGAGCCTCCTGCACTTGAAAGTGGGGTGCAGGTGGGGGTGTGGATCTGTGGGAGACTTGAAGTATGGGGTCCCTGCTTGCCCTCAGGGAACTCAGAGAAGTCGTAGTGACACAGCCTGCTGTTAAATGAGTTGGGTTAATTAGCGCATCTCAGCAGCCTGAGCTGGAGGTCCCTGGGGATCAAGGGGGCGGGGCGCAACCCAGGACCCTCAGCCTCAGGCCTCACAGAGCCTGGGCCCCAGGGCTTCATTCAGGCCAAGGGCTACCCGAACTACACCAACGTGGAGGTGGTGAACCAAGGCGCAGAGTCCACCGCCTTCCAGCAGCTCTTCCGGACGTGGACAAGGGAGCTGGACCCTAAAAAGCACCGCGGGATAGGTGAGTGGGCGGGGCGAGGTGCAGGAGGGGGCGTGGCCTGGCCGGGACAGGCAGCTGGGAGAGGGAGGGGCAAGGCATGGGGAAGGGCGGGGTCTTGGCGGTGGGGAGAGATGGATGGAGTGGGCGTGGCAAGGCATGGGGAAGGGCGGGGTCTGGGTGGTGGGCG
>PVHP010021599.1:0-12386 GCA_004024765.1 Zapus hudsonius | reverse complement strand
GTCAAGGCCTTGGCAGATGAGTGAAGACAGGGATGCTGTGTGAGGAAGGGGCCTGGAAGTTCTGGTGGAGGTCACTGACCCTCTGCCGCACCTTAAGGTAAATTGATCCAGTTGAAGCTGGATGTGGGCAAGCTACACAGCCAGCCTGAGCTAGCGGCGCGGCTGAGGCTGGAGGATGACGGCTCTGGGAAGGTGGAGGTAAGGGCCGCTGTCTTGGCTGAGGCTCTGCCTACAGAACTGTTACGATGACTACCTAAGTGAGCCAGGGGCCTGGTGTGGTGGTGCCCACCTGTAATCCTAGCACTCAGGATGGGGAAACTAGAGGGTCAGGAGTTCAAGGCCAGCCTGGACTACATGAGACTACCTGAGCCAACAGAATAAGTAAATAAAGTGAACCCCAGACACACACGAGTGCACACATACACCCACAATCAGAGAAACCAGGGAGACATGACCGTCTATGCTCACAGTGACAGCTGGCCCACATTCAGTCATGACCATGGTCACACACATCACAGACACACGGCCCAGCGGCACTTGCATATTTAGTCATGCCCCAGGACATGTATGACAAACTCATACATGTGATACTATAGACAGATGCTCACACCCTGTCCATCACATCCATTTGCATAATCGCAAACATAAAACTGCATGAACTTGACATCACGCAAGAAGACCATAGTCACGCACAACAGTCTACTCACAAGGACACAGCAGCAGAGGTTCGCCATCATACAAAAACAACCACACCTGGTCCCCAACACACACCCATGAACTATATCCCACCTGGCCCCAAAGCTGTGGGGAAGATGGCTGTGAACAGGGCTTCTGGGCCTGTGGGAGGGGTCTGAGTTCTGGAGGTAAACTGAGGTCAGAGAGAGGCAGCGGGCAGACAGAGCAAGAGGGAGCTAGGAAGGCAGATGGGAAGGCCAGGAAGTGAGGGAAGGGAGTCTGGGATCCAGGCAGGAAGGTTCTTGAAGGAGGGAGGGCTGGCTACCAGGTAAGTGTCTTCTGGGGCAGCCTCTTCTGAGAAACCTCGGGGTTCAGGTACCCTGGGCTGGAGGGCAGATCCCCAAGAGAAGTGTTCATTCTCTGTGTGAGTTAAGAACACCCAAGTCTACCAATGTGTTGTGAGGTAGGTGCTGGGATCCTCAACTTCCTGGTGGGAAGAAAGGGAATTTAAGGGCTGGAGAGATGGCTCAGGGGTTAAGGCACTTGCTTCCAGTGCCTAAGGCCCTGGTTCAATTCCCCAGGACCCACATAAGCCAGACCCACAAGGTGGTGGCCCTGGTGCTCCCTCTCTCTCTCTCTCTCTCTCTCTCTCTCTGTGTGTGTGTGTGTGTATATATATATATATATCTGATTTAAAATGAATAAATAAATAAAATATTTAAAAAAGAAAGGGGACTCAGGATGGCCACATGTGCCAGGCTCGAAAGCTCGGGTGTGGCTCCCACAGGAACAAGGGGCCATATTGACAAAAGTGAGAATCCAATTTCCTTTCAGCCTTTGAGCAGATTCCCTTTTTATTTGTTTTAAACTTTTTGTTTTGTTTTGTTTGTGTTTCAAGGTAGGGTCACACTCTAGCCCAGGCTGACCTGAAATTCACTCTGTAGTCTCAGGGTGACCTCAAACTCACAGTGATCCTCCTACCTCTGCCTCCCAAGCGCTGGGATTAAAGGCACGCGCCACCACGCCTGGCTCTATTTTTTAAACTTTTGATGTATTTTCCCCTCCTCCACCATCCATGATGACATGTTGATGGACAGGTCTGACAGCCCCTGTGACGTCATGAATGCAACAGCCACTGTGTAGCCAGAAGACAGCATTCCAAAGCACTTCTGTCCTTTGGTGTTCATTCTTTCTGCCATCTCCTCTGCAGTGTCCCCAAGGAGAGCTTTCTGATTAGGTGCAGGTGGGCAGGCTGGATCAGGTAGAGGCTCACCTGTACACACCAGAACCCCTACTCCTCAGGTGTGGTGTATCCAGGACTTACGCAGGCAGCCCGTGGACCCCAGGCATCATGGACATCTGTACTCAGGCAATGGCTACCTTGTCCTCTACACATACCAGAAACTGGGTCGCGTCCAGTACATTCTGTACCTGTGGCAGGTATGTCATTCTGCTGGGGAGGGAGGGGGCTCAGACCTTGAAGCCCAAGAACTGGAAGCTGAGAATGGGACCATGCCATCACTGTCCCCCTCCCCACCACAGGGCCACCAGGTACCCAAAGATGAGACCAAGGCCTTGAACTGCAATGCCGAAGAGTTGGACCTCATGCACCAGGGAGCTCTGGTCCTGGGGCATGTGACCATGGGCAGAGAGCTCCCACATTTCCTTGCTATCTTCCAGGGACAGCTGGTGGTCTTCCAGGTAGACCTCACTGTTTTAGACTTTTCATCAGAATTTGATGACATCAGGGGCTGGGGTCACACATAGCTCAATTGGTAAAATACGTACATCACAAGCGTGTCCCCAAAACCCATGTTCAAAAGCCGTGTATGGGATGGGTGATGGTTCTGTGGATAAGGTGCTTGCCACATAAACATGGGGACCTGAGTTTGAGTGCCCAGCACCTATCTAAAAAGCTGGGCATAACAGCACACACCTGTAATCCCATCACAAAGGAGACAGAGACAGGAAGATCCCCTAGGGCTGCTGGCTAGCTTGTCTGACCAAACTGGTGAGTTCTGGGTTCAGGAAGAGACCCTTTCTTTTTGGTTTTTTTAAAAAAATATTTTATTTATTTGGATTTCTTTGTTTATTTGAGAGAGAGAGAGAGAGAGAGAGAGAGAGAGAGAGAGAGAGAGAGAGAGAGAGAGAGAGAGAGCATGGTTATGCCAGGGCCTCCAGCCACAGGAACTCCAGATGCATGCGCCACTTTGTGCATCTGCCTTTGCTCTCTCATTAACCCATTCCCTCCAGCCGGGCTCTGCCTCCTGAAGCTTCCCGACCTCCCAAAATGACACCACCAGCTGGAGACCAAGTGTTACAATAGGGCACGTTTCAAGCAAATGCCTTTAGCTGAGCCATCCCCCCAGTCCCTACGGGAGAGATTTCAAATTCAGACAGGAACAGCCATAATGTTCTGGGTCTTCCATGCACAAATAGACCTTGCATACTTCAGTCAAGCGCCTTGTTTCTGGAGTGACCCCCCCCCTACACCTGAGTGTCTTCCCTGGTCCCATGGCAAGTCACAAAGAACACAGATGTGGAGGCTGCATCCAAAGGAAGCATGGTCATGCCTGTGGGGTCGCACAGGGGATAAGGGTGGTCCAATCCTGAGATCGTTTCCCCCACACACACTGGGACAGGGAGGTGGCTCCCAGGAAACTTTGCTTCAGCCTGAGGTCCAGCCTTCTTCTAGGGGACCAAAGGAGAGACAGGGAAGGGGCCGCCAGCATCTGGCACGAGGCTCTTTCACGTGCAAGGCACCGACACCCACAACACCAGGACCATGGAGGTGCCAGCCCGAGCCTCGTCCCTCGACTCCAGTGGTATCTTCTTTCTGGTCACAGCTGACATCTGCTACCTCTGGTTTGGGAAGGTACCCTTGAGTCACTCCCAGGGACAGTGGTGGTAGGTCAGACATGGCTAGCATGGAACCTGGTGGGAGTTCCTGACAGGTGGGTTGGAACCCAGACTGCTTCCCCTCCTTCCAGCTCTGAGCAGGAGACTCTCCCAAGTCTCTCTGGGAAAGAGGGAAGCTAGTCCAGTTTGCTGGAATTTTCTCTGCTCTTTAGCATAAACCACAAATGATTCTCAAGCCTGAACCTAGAGAGGATCCCAGACCCCGTGACCCAAAACAACTGGGGAAACTGAGGCCTAGAGGGGAAGGGAGATCTTCATCTTGGACCTCCCTTGGCTGGGACCCAGAGTCTCACAGGCCACCGTGGGTGGGACATGGGGACAGAGGTGAGAAAGCCTGCCCCCCCTTTGGAAGGCTTCATTCGACCCTGTGCTTCTCAGAGTTGTACCGGGGACCAGCGTGAGATGGCACGGAAGGTGGTCACTGTCGTTTCGGAGAATCACAAAGAAACGGTGCTGGAGGGTCAGGAGCCTTCCCACTTTTGGGAAGCCCTCGGAGGCAGGGCTCCCTATCCCAGCAATAAAAGGTAACATGGTTGAAAAGACAATATTCTTACCCTGAGGAGGAACTGAGGCCCAGAGGAGGTGGATGGCTAGTGAAAGGTCACACGAATTGCTGGGGATCTAAGATTAGAAATGAGGTCCCTATTCCTAGGAGTCAGGAGCCAACCCCACCCTTCCTTCAGTCTACAATCCCCAAGTAAGTTAGATCAGGAAAATGCCAGGGTGAACAGGCTTGAAGCAATAGCGCCCTCTGCTGGCAGAATCCATTCTGCATTGTCAGTGCCTGGAGCAAAGGGGCATCTCAGGGTATGGGCCCAGGGAATGGGTGGGAGGGAAGAGGTGAAGTGGAGACTCAAGAGAGGAGGAAGCAGAGCCCCAGGCTGCTCTTGGGGTGTCTGTGGTCCCCTGAGCTCCATAAAGTCAGCCTAGCTTCCTTCCTCCACTTCCCCTCCCCCCCCTTCCCACTGAGTCCAGGAACCCCCTACCTTAGGGCCTCAGCTCAGGCACTCCCCACTTGTCAGTGGTCCTGGTCCCAAAAGTCTGGCTTTTCTAGGAAATTCATGAAGCAGCTGGCTTGGGCTAGGGAAGTCACCAAATTTACTGTGTCTGTTGAAAGGGGGGACCCTGACCCACAGAGAAACAGGTGCTTGTTTGAGGGAACCCTGGTTGGGTGCAGCCCTGGCCTCCTACCTCAGAGAAGCAGCTTTCTGGCCCTCGGGTGGGGGGCACATGGACTAAGGACCAGGCTGCACCCCTCACACCCCCTGCCTACCAGGCACCCAGAGGAGATCTCCAGCATTCAGCCCCGATTGTTTGAGTGTTCCAGTCACAAGGGCTGCCTGGTCCTCACGGAGGTGGTGTTTTTCTGCCAAGAAGACCTTGGCAAGTATGACATCATGTTACTGGACACTTGGAAGGAGGTAAGACAGTGACCCCTGCCTGGCTCTGGTTGTGGTAGGAATAGAGGTATATCTGGATTTGTGTGTGGATGCATGGAAGGCTGTGACCTTGTCACTATGACTGATTATATAATAGTGTGGCCACACACTAAGAGCCTGGGGGAGTCTGGATCACTGTGTGATGACATAGGATGCCTTGAGTTGGAACTTGTGTGATGTGTGAGTTAGGGCATCTCTGGACCCTATGATGGTACACAGGTGGTGAGTGCCTGTGTCAGCGAGTGTTAAGAATTGACTTTATGTAATTACTTGATTTTGTTCAACCGTGCACTTGACTCGGTGAGAGACTATGTGGTCCAGGACCGGCCAGAGACTAGCTCTAATTGATGAGACTCTATGTGTGCCTGTGTGGGAGAAATTGGAAGAGACTGGAGGTGAGAGTGAGTGTATTTGTGGTTCTGTGCAGTTCTGCGTCTTCATGATAGAGTGCACGCAGCCAGGCGTGCACACCAGCGAACCAAGTTTGGTGGCGTGTATGTGCAGACATAAGTTCACCACAGCAGGCGACAGTATGTGGCTGTGGTTTGCAGTCTGCCTGGAGTATGACAATGTGTGGTTGTGTCGCTGTGTGTGGTACTGTATGTTTGCTGTTTGAGTTGGTGTTTCTCAGAGAAAATGTCATTGCCATTTATAACCCCACGTGACCTAGCTAGTCCCAACTCTCAAACCCAATCTCCCCTCACTCTGCCTCACCCATCCTGCACCAGCCAGAGTGATCTCTTGCTCCCCTGAGCATGCCAGGCACACTGCCACACCAGGAATGTTACAATGGCTGTATGGTCACTTTCTCCCCAGATATGGGCAAAGACACGTTTGCCTGTTTGTTTGCTGTTGCTGACTCCCCAGTGCCTGGCACACTAGCACTGGACTGGGTACACATGTGCATGTCTGTGGCCTTCTTGTGTGCGTATGAGTGCAGGATTGGAGGAGACGTGTACACTGCGTACCGAGGTCATCTGGCAGACAGGAGGCAGCTGGCCCAGTCAGCCCCTCCACCTGTCCAAGGCCAGGCTCCCTCTGTGGTGCAGATCTTCCTGTGGCTTGGCGAAGATGCCGGTGAGTGGAAGGGGGAGGCTGTGACCTGGGGCCGTGAGTATCTGAAGACCCACCCAGCAGAGAGGAGTCCAGCCACACCCATTGTGCTGGTCAAACAAGGCCACGAGCCTGCTATCTTCACTGGGTGGTTCATCACCTGGGATCCCTACAAGTGGACGGTGAGTGAAGCCCCCCAGCCCCACCTTGACCTGGGAGGAGACTGAAGACCTTCTGAGTGAAAGAAAGAAAGAAACTCGATCTTGTCCTCGGTCCCCTTCCTGGGTCGCAGGTGTACCTTTTTCTCCTGTTCCATAACAGCCCTGACTCTTGTCCCCCAGAACAACCAGTCCTACAAGGAGGTGGTAGAGGGCACCCTGAAACCAAGGTCTGCCATCTCTGAGATAACAGCAGTGAGTGTCTGGTCCTTGGGTCCCCTACAGTGGTGTGGGCTCAGATGATGGGGTCTGTGGTCCTGGCAGGTGCCTAGAAAGTACCGATGGGTCAAGAAGCTCTTGGGTTCAGCACGACCTCCTCGAGGGCTGCCTGTTCCCTGTCATCCTTAGCCTGAGGCTTCTCCCTGGACAGGAAGTGAATAACTTCCAGCTAAACCAATGGCAGAGTGACAGCAGGGCAGGGCCCTCAGCCCTGACCTCTCTCGAGGGTTCCCGGATGAAGCTGGACCTCAGGGTTGATGGCAGGAATGCCACCGTCACCAGCAATGGCAGCTGTGGCAGCCCGGTAGCCAGTGGGAGCCTGTCCCCAGAACAGCTGATGCACCGGGCAGTGGAGGACCTGCCGAAGGGCGTGGACCCCACCCGAAAGGAGGTGGGTGTCAGACCCCAATTGCTCAGCCACCAGCCCATGGGGGCCCTTGGGAAAGAAAGGCAGTAAGAAGGCAGACGGGAGGAGCCGGGTGCTTGATGGCACCTCTGGGTGGGACAGGACTCTGGGATCCCGTGACCCCTCCACCACCCTTGTCCCCCAGTTCTATCTCTCAGACTCTGACTTCCAAAAGATCTTCGGGAAATGCAAGGAGGAGTTCTACAGCTTGGCCAAGTGGAAACAGAAAGAAGAGAAAAAGAAGCTGGGCTTTTTCTGAACCCTGAGGGACCCTGCTCCTTCCTCCCCCACCCAGCCTCCTCCTGGGACCCCTCCCTCCTTCCTGATAAAAGATGGCACCTCTCCTTCCAAGCTGGATCACCCAGTAGCATCCCCCTCTTGGAGACAGGGCTCTGTGGTACCCGCTCCAGGCTGTGCCCATCTTGATGGAAGAGTTCGTTTCTTGTCAATTTCTCCGGATAGCATGGGAAGGGACACACCCATACAGGCCTCCTGGGGGATTTTTCTGGTGTCCACATTAAAAGAAAAACATGGAGCTTAGTTGTATGATTTTTATAAAAACTCTCAACCTAAGGCTGGCTGGAGGGTGGAGAGAGGGCTGCAGTGTTGTTCCTAACAGAATAAAGGGGTGCTCCTGGGGCCCCAGAAAGACAGCAGCAAAAGGGGTGTGTGAGAGCTAAAGGCACTTCGGGGCCTCTTGGCTCCACACCAGAGGTCGGAGCAGCCACAACATCCGTCTCACAGGGCCAGACCCACTCAGGGGGGACCTCACTGGACCCCCAGACTCAGTCTTGAATCAAGATCTTCACAAAGAGGGTGGCTGATGGGTGCTGGTCTCCGTTCTTGGACAAGAGGTGGACATGGCGGTATCCTGGTGGGAAGGATGCATCTGGTGACTCAGAAAGAATGCTCCCAGGCACCCAGCCAAGACCCCCTTCCTCTGCCCCTGGACCAACACTCACCCTGCTTAAGGCTGTTCCAGGGGATGGTGCTCTGACCGATGAAGTCATTCTTGGAGGAGGCGTCGTAGTCCTCGACCACAAAGCGCACAAGGGCGAGCTCGGGCACGGCCACCTCGAACTCAAACTCTGTGTCCCACCATGGGTTGAAGCCTAGGTGGACAGGTGTTAGGTGAACAGCCGAGACACCAGCACCAGCAGCTTGGCCCAGGCCCAGGCCTGGCACATACCATTATTAGTGATGACTGCAGTCTGACGGCTGGCCACGTCTCTGCCCACACCATGGATCTCCACAGTCACCTTGGGGTCCACAATTGAATTCTTACTCTTGTTGACTTTCGGTAGCTGCTGTCCAGAGATGATCTGAGGAGAGGTGGGGGCAATGTGGGCTCAGGAATGGCAGTGATGGGGGAACCCCATGGGCACCTATGCCCCCTGAGTCTTGCCATACCCTGACGCGGAGCCGCTTCCGAGTCCACCAGGGCCCCTGAGTCAAGGCGCGTGAGTTGAAGGTGGTGTTGGGGTCTCTCAGGAAGGCGGGTTTCAGCACATACCCGCACGCTCCGTTGTCCTGGAATCGACCCTGGTACACGTCCATTTCTGCTCCAGGTGTCTGGAAGTTCAGGGCCACTGTAAGTGACATGAAACAGTCACAGGCTATGGGCTGGCTGCAGGGTCCTAGAGCCCAGCCTGCTCCGCCGAGTGCAGGCTACCCTGAGGTCTAGAGTTGCCTGGTGAAGTAGGGGCAGGTTCTGACCCGAATGCCTGCTGCTTTCTTGCTACCCTGACCCACCGCCGTGACCACACATCCCATTGCTGACAGCAAAGCTCCAAGGGGAGGGCTGGGGAGATGGCTCGGTGGTCAGGGTGCTTGCTGCCAGCCTGAGTTGAACTCTTCACACCCACACAGCCAGACGCAAAGTGGTGCATGCATCTGTGATAGGTGAGGTCTGGAGAATATGGAAGCTCTAAGGCTAACAGACCGGCTCACACAAAGCAAAGCAGCAAAACAAAAATAAGAAGGGGAGATCTCGTCTCAAACCAGATGAAGAGAGAGGACAAGCAGCCTGAGGTGCTTCACAAGCAGTGAGGAACCTTCACATATTCGTCCTGGCAAGTGCATGACCACACACACACACACACACACACACACATCATACATAGATACCCCATACACACATACACACACACCCCATACACACACATTATATATACATACATCATATACACACATACATCATACACACACACATCATACACACATAACCCCCTCACACACACATCATACACACACATCATACACACACACAGATATGATGCTCATCCACACATAATAATAAAATATTGCCAGGCACGCCTTTAATCCCAGCACTTGGGAGGCAGAGGTAGGAGGATTATCATGAATTTGAGGCCAGCCGGAGACTACAGAATTGAGTGCCAGGTCAGCCTGGGCTAGAGTAAGACCTGACCTCAGGAAAAAGGAAAGGAAAAAGGAAAGGAAAAAAGAAAGGAAGAAAGAATATCAAAGGCCTGGTGAGCATCTCAACTACAGGCTTGCTGATGGGGCCATATTCCCCACCTGAGCTCACAGCCCTCTCACCCATGGCCTCGGGGCTCTAGGCCTCTAGCTCTCAGGACTAAGGGCGCCCTCCCTCCCAGCACCCTCCAGTCCCGGCGGCTCCATACCAATTTGACAGCCCCCGTTCCACATCTCCACAGGGCTGTAGTTGGAGGAGTCTGTTCTCCACCCAGCGGGGTAGATCCTGCTCAGGTGGCCCACGTTGTGGCGGACAAAGCCATTTCCTGAGAAGTATGGATGGTCAACAGTGAAGATCTCCTGGTGAGCTCAAGACTGTCCAGTCACAGAGCAGGGAGTTCTGCTCTGGCTCCGGACAGAGTAGAGGGCAGACCCGGCCCTGGGCAACCCAGATGGTCAGGTGGTCAGCAGCCTCTGCCTGCAGGAAGGGGCTTACCTGATTCTTGGAGCAGCCGAAGAGCACGATTCTCAGAGAAGGAAGCCATCTCATAGAATGCCTGTCCAGAGGTGCCAGAGCTGGAGAAGCCACCAAAGTGGACACTCTTGCAGTAAATGACCATATTGGAAAGTTCCAGCGCCAGCCTGAGTTTGTCCTCCTGGGGGCCGTGGGGAGGCCCGGGTTAGAGCCAAGAGGAGGAGGCTGGGTGGGCACTGAGCACCAGAAACCCAGGCAACAGAGAGAGAAGAGAGAGGGAGGGAAGGAGACAGAGAGAGGGGGCAGAGGGTCTGAATGGCAGCCACAGAGAACCGAGACAAGGCAAATGTCCCATGAGGGTGGGGAGGACCCAGGGCTGCCCCACCCACCAACAAAGCCCCCCCAGAACCTTGGGCTTGTGCTGCACTCGGCTGCGCACAGCATCGTCCTCTATCTCGGCCGCCTCGTCTTCATCGGACACGTCGGTGGCCTCGGAGCCACCGTCCCCTCCAGCGGGCACAAGGCCCCCAAGCTTCTTCCCCTTCAGCAGGATCTTCCCTTTCAGTTGCTGGGGATGGAGGGCCAGCTCAGGGCTCTTCTGGTCCCCCAGCCAGGCCTCTTCCCTGCCTTCAGGGCACCCTCATCCCCACCACCCTGTACCTCGGGGGAGGGCAGGCTGGTGGTCACTCCATCCAGTGGCCGGTCCAACACCATAGAGCCCAGGATGGTTTTCAGGTGTCTCGCCATCACTCGCTGCTGCTCCAGGCTGCAGTGGTTCTCAAGGGACAAGATGACCGGGTAGGGGGATGCCTGGAAGCCCCGGGATGCATTAGAAGGGGATGTCACCCTCGGTATCTTCTCCTCACCCCCAGGGGCATGCCCACCTTGAAGGCATAGTCCCGGATGGCCCTGAGCACGTCACAGAAGAGGATCTTGGAGGTGAACGTGTAACCGTGGTAGATGATAGGTTCCTGGTTGGGACCATCCCAACAGTCCAGCTCCAGACAGCGGCAACCTTTGCACAAAGCTCTGCAAGGAGGGGTGACAGCTAAGCTAGGACCCCCTCACCCCCCCACCCAGACCTGCCCCCAATGCTTTCCTAGGCCGCACCGGATATAGGCTTCCGTGCTGCTGGGCCCAGTGAGCTGGTCCTCCAGCAAGTAGGTGTTGTGAGAAGAGGACACCAAGTAGTGGCTGAGAGGCTGGCCCATGTCCTGGTAGACCCGCCGATGAGCTAGACTGAAGGCATTGCCATCGGCCGATAGAAGGTACATGAGGAAACCATCCTTGCTCATCTGCCGCTGTGCCTTGGCTAAGGAGGAAGAAGCCACTGTTAGCAGCCACAGAACCATCCTGGCTGCTCACTGCTGTGCCCCTTTGCCTGCCCATCCAACCTCAGTCAATCCATTGCAGCTCCAGGAGCAGAAATTTGCATCTAGGGCTGGAGAGATGGCTCAGCAGTTAAGGGGCTTGCCTGCAGAGCCCAATGACCTGCGTTTGATTCCCCAGTAGCCACGTAAAGGCAGATGCACAAAGTGGCTCATGTGTCTGGAGTTTGTTTGCAGTGGCTGGAGGCCCTGGGATGGCCATTCTCTCTGTCTCTCTGCTATCTCTCTCTGTCTCTGATTGCAAATAAATGAATAAAAATATAAACAAACAAACAAATAAATAAATAAATTTGAGTCCCCTGGTAAGATTGTGGTTACAACACAGGTTGAGGGCCTGTCTTCTCCTTCTCCTTCAGCTCCCCCTGACCTCTCATATTAAGAGCCCCAAAGACAGGTCTCCTCTGTCCCCAGCAGGAGGCAGCCCTCTCTCTATAGAGTAAAGATCTAACTTATGAATCAAAGCTGGGCCTCAAAATGACCATGCAGAAGAAAGTAAAAAAAACCCTGGGCTTTTCCAGCCCCTCTATTTCTTTTTTTTAGTTTTAAATTCTTTTTGTTTATTTGCGTGTGTGTGTGTGTGTGTGTGTGTGTGTGTGTGTGTACGTACATATGTGCCAGGATCTCATGCCACTGCAGACAAATAATTGTCTGGCTTTAACATGGGTGGCTGGGGAATTGAACCTGAGCTGGAAGGCTTTGTCAGCAAGTGCCTTAAACTGCTGCGCCATCTCCCCAGACAATACATCAGGCCACTTAAAAGCCCAATGCATTCCAAAACCTCTACTCCACAAAATTAGAGAACCTGGAAGAAATGGACAGGTTTTTGGACACCTACCAACTGCCAAAGCTTAACCCAGAGCAGATAAAAGCACTACATAAACCTATCACACCCACAGAGATTGAAGATGTAATCAAAAACCTTCCCAAAAGGAAAAGCCCAAGACCAGATGATTTCTCAGCTGAATTCTACCAAGCCTTCATCACAGAGCTGAAACCACTATTTCTGAAGCTTGTTAGAAGCATAGAAAAAGAGGGAAGGCTTCCAAACACCTTCTATGAAGCTTCCATTGCCCTAATCCCCAAACCAGGCAAGGATGCAACAAGAAAAGAGAACTATAGACCCATATCTCTGATGAACTTAGATGCAAAAATCCTGAA
>PVHP010021598.1:0-29231 GCA_004024765.1 Zapus hudsonius | reverse complement strand
AATATAATACAGAAACTACACAAGTACTTGGCGATTGAACCACACACTTTTGACTAAACAATATTGAAAAAATCAAGGAGGAAATAAAAATTTCCTGGAAGCAAATTAAAATGATAATACAACCTACCCAGTCCTCTGGGGAGGCATTGCTCTGATTCCTAAAGTAGAGACTGTGGGGTCCCAGTCACTCTTTTTCTCTCCTTTCCTTTTTGTGCTATGAGCATTTATTCCAAGTCACAACCAGAAAGTCTAACCAGAAGCCAAATACATGTGGTCGTGGACACTGAACCTCTAAAGATGAGACAAATACATCCTTTCTCTATATGTGCATAGAATCCAGGCCATCAGGTTTTGTAAAGCAAGTACCTTTAACCACTATACCATATCTCCAGTTCCCCTTTCTCTATATATTAGCTGCCTCGGGTATTTCATTAGACTAATACAAAGCTGACTAATACATGCAACATAAACAGACTGTACAATCATATTCAAAAGTTACTAAATTATGCACAGCAAAATTTAAATCTTAATTCTACTCCTATTCCCGCTACTCATTTCTTCCTGGAAACAGGCAATGTTACATGTTTGTTATACATGGGTCTAAACGTGAAATAATAGGAGCAATAATAACTACCATTTTGTTGTTGCCTTCGTGGTTGGTACCAAGACCTCACTTCAATCATTTGCTTTTTACATGCTTGTGTGTGTGTGTGTGTGTGTGTGTGTAGTACATGTATGTTCATATGCATGTGGGTGCCTTGTTGAAATTAAGTGTGAAGGTCGGAGGTTGATGTGTCTTCTTCAGTCGCATGCTCTCATATGTTTTAATATTTTTATTTATTTATTTGATACACAGAGAGAAAGAGGCAGAGAATGCCAGGGTCTCCTGCTAGTGTCAACAAACTCCAAATGCATGTGCCACTTTATGCATCTGGCTTACGTGGGTACTGGGAAATTGAACCAGGGTCCTTAGGCTCTGATGTCAAGCACCTTAACCTCTGAGCCATCTCTCCAGCCTCATCCCCATGTTTTTTGAGACAAGATTGCTCACTGAAGCTGGAACTCACCAGTGCAGCTAGACTAGCAATGAAGCCTCAAAATTCTTCTGTCTTTGCTTCCTCAGCACTGGATTGCCTATGAAAATAAGTAGTAGAAAAAGGTACAATTTATACCTCGTAAAAGCCTTTATAGCTAAGAATAAAGGTTTTTTTGCATGGGTATGTGTATAGTGTGTGTGTGTGGTGCATGTATGTATAGGTGTATGCATGTGTGTGGTGCATGTATATATAGGTGTATGCATGTGTGTGGGTGCATGTATGTGCACATGCGTACAGAGGTCAGAGATCAATGTCAGGTATAAACTGCTCACCACCTCATGTATTGAGGACACAGGCTCACTCACTGAACCCAGAGCTCGCTGATTCAGGCAGTCCACCTAGTCAGCTTGTCTGGATGATCCACCCTTCACGCCTCTTGAGTGCTGGGATTATAGCGTGGACTTGAATGCTGGAGATACAAACTCAGGTCCTCACACTTGTGAAGCCAGCACTTTTCCAACTGAGCCATCTCCCCGATTCCTCCCCAGTCACTCAGTGAAAGTCATTGAATACCTACAATGACCCATACACTAGAAACATCTTGCCATCCTCAGGGCACTTGCCCAGGGAAGCAGACAAGGGAAAAGCAACTGAAATACTACGCTCCACATGGAATGGGAAATGAGCCAGAGCAAAGCTCTAAAATAGCGACATTGACTTACTTAGGGCCATGCGGCAGATGGGAAGGAAATGTTCAGTGGAGGCTAGAAAATAGAGCAAGCAAACGATTGCAGGGGACTGGGAAAATGGCAAGAAACTGCTAAAGACACTTAAAAATACAATGACTCATGTTACATAGTAGTGAGCTTACCACTTCATGAGCTTTTGGATTTGAAAAGAGATGTCAAGATGGAAATTAAGAGGAGCTTCATCCTAGTTGCATAAAATAAGGTACTTCAAAATAGGGGTGTACTCCGAAGGAAAAAAAAAAACTAGTCAATTCACAAAGAGAACTTGGAGAACTAAAGCAGGACTAGAAGTTGCTGGCTTGGAAACTAAACTCTTATTTCCAGATTCTCAAGCAAACAAAATATTCTAAAATTCAGAAATAGCCTCATATCTTCTGGAGGTTGAGGCAGGAAGATCATTGCAAATTTAGGCCAGCCTGGGCTGCAGAGTAAGATCCTACCTCAATAATGAAAACAACAAAAACCTTTTAAAAAAAAACAGAAAGGAAAGGGAAGGAGAGGAAAGAAAGGGGAAAAAAGGAAGGAAGGAAGGAAGGAAGGAAGGAAGGAAGGAAGGAAGGAAGGAAGATTTAATGATTATAAAGACCAAATTAAAGGTATGAATGTAATGTACATTTTTCAATGCTTTTATGAAATTAAATTGATGCTCAGAATATTTAAAAGACTGTTGAAGGCTAGCTTGTGTAATGTTGGAAGGTGTTGCACAAGCTGTCAGGGGAACCAGACCAACAATATTCTGAGAAAGCAGGGGATATCCTCAAGCTCCACCTATTGATGGCCTGAGAGTGCAGAACACACTGCTATATGGCACAGACAAGCAAGACAAGAAGTGCCCATCTGTGCAATAGTGGTGCCCAACCTAGGTGGGTAATGAGCAGCTGGCTAATTGGCTATGAGATCCTCTCAGAGGCAGGGAACCCCTGACTGGTATGGGGACCCAAAGCAAACCTTGAATGGTGACCAAGAACCCCATCTACATGGGGAAGTCCTCACTAACCATAGGTCTTCAGAAAGACTACACCCTTTAAAATCTCACCAAACTGGCAATATTGTCTTAATTAACCTATAATGATCTCACTCTCCTGTAGAGATTGTATTTTTCAGAAATCAAAGACAACTATGGAAAACCGAACTCCACCAAGTGAACCTGAGTTGATGGGGGACAACCAAGCAGGAGACAAACCACCTCAAATTCACCATTTAGAGCCCTAATGCAACCCCTAAGGAAGTGGACTGATGATCAAAAGAGCTATTCCTACAGCAAGGCATAGATATCTTATGTAAGGATAATGGAGATAGACACCAAGAGTGCACAAAATAGTCCAAAACACAAATACAGAGACTCTTAAAAACTCAACAATTATGCAAACTTAAAACTCACCCACCCATGACAGGGAAATTTGCAGATGTGGTGAAAAGAGTGTAAGAGCCATGGTGGGGGAGAATATCTAATGTATAAAAGGGTGTGTCATCCTTAAGGGGTTATCTCTAATAACACATGACACTGAGCATCTTGATATGTTTATATATATATATATATATTAATAAAAATGTTTTTAAGTGCCTCTTATAAACTTACCTTTGGAGGCTGGAGAGATGGCTCAACACTTGTTTGCAAAGCCTGATAGCACAAGTTCAATTACCTAGTACCCATGTAAAGCCAGATGCACAAAGTGGAACATGCATTTGGAGTTCCTTTGTAGTGACAAGAGGCCCTGGCATGCCCATTCTCTCTCTCTCTCTCTCTCTCTATCTCTCTATCTCTCTCTCTCTCTCTGTCTCTGTGTGTGTGTGTCTGTCTGTCTGTCTCATGCTTACAATAAAAATATAAAAATATTAAGAAATAAATTACATATGTAGTAACCCCATGAAAGTCAGCAGAAGATAGCAATGTGTCCAAAAATACAAGCTTTTCTTGAAACTGCTTCTTGATTTAGATTCTGAAATATGTTGTAAACTTCATTTTGTATATAGAAAGCCCTCAAGCTCTTGATGGAAATGTATTAGCAAAAGTGCTGCCCACCTAGATGACAGTGTTTAAATGGGTTTCTGGACCCTCAACTCTATACAGAAGACTGAGAATAGTGTTCAGAAGGCATACTGGGAAGTGCATTGGAACTAGACATTTGATGATTTAAATATCTTAGGATAGCAGAGTGGAGACATCACTGAAATCAAGCATATAACTCTAAAACTCAAGATCTGAGATATAGACAAACTTGGCAGGCATTGGCACCTAATGAAAGTATATAAAACTGAAAATTCCATGTCAGGCTTGGCTGAAATATAGGTAAAATCAAGGGATTCCTCCACACTATAGTGTTATGTGACAATATTTAATAGAAGTCCTTAAAGAAAAGTGTTGGCATGAGCGCACTGGGCTAGCTCTGCACACGTGCTGCATCACATTCCTGAAAATCAAAATGTTATTGTGATCATTTGATCCAGGTGCCCCCCCATAAACTTAGTGTGTTCTGATTACTTGATCCCCAGCTGATGACAGTTTGGATATTAGAACCTTACTGGAACTGTATTGTTGGGGGCAGGCTTATGGGGGTTATAAGCCAGCTTCCCCTTGCCAGTGTTTGGCACACCTTCCTGCTACTGTTTGCAGTACTGTGGCAGAGCACGTCCACCTTCTGCTCATGCCATTGTTTTCCCTGCTGTCATGGAGCTTCCCCTTGAGTCTGTAAGTCAAAATAAACCAATTCCTTCCACAAGCTGCTTTTCTGTGCATCAATGAGAAATCTGACTACAACAGTTTTGGTACCAAAAAATAGGATCTCTCATTGCTGCTAGACCCTGATTCTATGGCTTCGGCCATTTGGGGCTGATTTACAGGAGAAATATGGATGGATTTGAAACCTCAGCTGAGGAGACACCTTGCAGTGCTGTAAGTACAGCTTGATGGACCATTCAGGTCAGACCTGAAAGGCCTGAATGCAGTAAGAACCATGGACTGTGAGGTTTGGCTAATAGAGTGAGAAAGAATTTGTTGGGACTGTGACAGAAGCAGTTTGCATGAGAGGCTTGCTGCATTTGGCCTGCCTGTGTCTTGAAAACTTGTGCAGAGTTTATTTGTGTAGAAATGGACTGGTGTGAGCAGATGGAGATGGCACAGAAAGAAATGAAATCTTTTTGCTGAAATTGCTGCCCGTTCAGATGCAAGTGTTTGAGAGATGACAACCATTGAGATGGGGCCTGGTGATCTGCATTGGGACAGCAGGAAGAATGCAGACTCTTGAATTAAGGGGCCTGAATGTTGAAGGAGGTTTACTGCTCTTCAAAATTAATCCCCCCTGGATTAACAAATTGGTAGCCCACCTGGTAAAATGGAGCATAACAAATGCAGGAAAAAGGGTCATTGGATTTGCAACATGGTTTTGTTTTTTTGGAAATGGCCATGGGCAGTGTGAAGCAGGCCTGTTAAATTACTTGCATAGAAGCCCAATGGCACCATGAGGATGAACTGTGGGCTGCAGTGGAGACCCAGTGAAGTGTCAGGACTGTGAGATAGCTGCCAAGGAGAGCTGCCAGCACTGGATGAAGTTTTCTGGGACTGTGAGTAGCAATGCTGAAGGGACAGAATTGGAACTCTGAAGACTCTTTACTGGTTAGAATGATCAGATTTGCAGTTAGAGTTTAATATCTGCCCTGTTTGTTTTAAATTTTGTATTGGTTCAATCTGTCTTTGCTATGCCCAATGCCATCTTTTGCACTGTGAATTTGTTCTGTGCCATTATGATTTATTGGATTTGATTGTTTTCTGTTTGTTTGTTTTTGTTTTGGGGGTTGTTTGTTTTTTCTATTATGGCTCAGTTGAAAGACCTTGGATTATAGAGATATTTGAATATCAGTGGGTCAATAAAAACCGTGGAGACTTTTAAAGTTCCACTGAATGTATTACATTTTACATCATGTATGGTTATCAGTCTATGGGGGGCCAGGGGCAGAGTGTGGTGACTTGATTCAGGTGTCCCCCATTAACTTAATGTTTTCTAAATGCTTGATCCCCAGCTAATTGCAGTTTTGGAATTGGAACCTTGTTGAGGTGTGTTGCTATAGGTGGGCTTATGGGGATTATAGTAGCTTCCCCTTGCCAGTGTTTGGCACACCTTCCTGCCACTGCTTGCAGTACTGTGGCAGAGGTGATGTCCACCCTCTACTCATGCTGTCATAATGAAGCTTGCCCTTAATTCAGTAAGCCAAAATAAACCTATTCCTTCCACAAGCTGCTATTGGTTGGGTTCTTTTATGCATAGCAACAAAAAAGCTGACTACAACAGTCATACCACAAGGTCCAAATACTATTTTAATGAAAGCACTGTGAAGAAAAGTGTGAGCAGAACTAATGAGACAAATGGACTATTGCAGCACTGAGAGACTTGGAGCAGTGGAAAATCATTACCACCCTTGGCACTAAAAAGTCTCAATAGGACACAGTGCTGCTGAAACCCAGAGAGAGGCACAGGGCCTGTGGTTGGAGAGAGACACAGCTAGTGCCAGAGAAGCAGCACTGAGCACAGAATCATGCCCAACCTGCTCTGTTGTCTGTCTCCTGCTGGTACCCTCCAATCAAATAGGCACAGGAGCATGAGTGACAAAGTCCTCAGAAGACAATATCCCAGGCCACAGGATAAGAGACAAAGGGGCATCAAAGGGGACTGTGAGCAAATGAAGATTAATAGTATGTATTTAAAGACAAAGAAGATGATCTGTTAATAGTTACACAAAAATACATAGCGCTAGGTCATCAGACAGAGCAATGTTCAATTTGTATACAGAGCAGTTACCTTTTCATTGCTGGGATGAGACACCAGACCACAAGCAGCTTATGGGAGGAAAGGTTATTTCAGCCTTACAGCTTTGAGGGGAAGTTTCATCATTGAATGGTAGAACAGAGGCTGGACTTCACATCATGTCACAGCAGCTGGGAGGTATCAGCAATAGTGAGTTGGTTCTGGTAAGGGGGCCTTGGGCTATAATACTCCAAGGCCTGCCTCAAGTGACACACCTCCTCCGATAGTGCTCCATCTTCCAACCTTTCAAACTGTCATTAGCTGGGGATTGAGTATGAGGAATAAAATTAATTGCTGACCAGAATTCACCGTCATATTTTGCTTTGTTACTTTCCTCATAGGCCCATTTAAACAGGATGATCTTGTGATCCAACAATTTCATTTCTGATAACTATGCCAAGCACGTTTCATTCATGACATGGGTGACAAGAAAGTCTTAGGAGCACCTGACATCAAGGGATAACCTTGAACGCCTGATCTTGCTTCTACCTGCCCCCTTCAAGTGCTGGGATAATAGGCATCTGCCATTACACAAAATTTATGTGTAGCTAGGGTTCAAAGCCATGGCCTCAAAAGTACTCTACCAATTGGGTACATTCCCAGCCATGAAATACTTCTCATCTGAACTACGGAGTTCTTATTTTCTTTTGTTTTATTTTTGTTTTCTTTCCTTTTCCTTTCTCCTTTCCTTTCCCTCCCTCCTCTCTTTTCCCTTCCCTCACTCCCTCCCTTCTTCTCTCTCTCCTTCCCTCCCTCCTTCCCTCTCTTACTTCCTTCCCTCCTTCTTTACTTTCTTTTTGAGACAAGGTATGATGTAACTCACCCTGACTTTTAATTTGTTATGTAGCTGAGCTAAGGCTGACCTTGAACTCCTGAGCCTTTGCATATCTCAAGAGCTAGGATTACAGGCATGAATCATTGAGTTCTGGAGAGAGGGAGCTATTGTGAAAGGAGCAGAACTGGCCTCGCTCAGCTCTCTCTGCTTTCTGGCTCCAGATATGTTCTTCCACACGTGCTCCTCTGTATGCTGTCTGCAGAGACCAGAGCTCTCCAAAACTGTGAGCTAAACCAACCTCTTTTCTTCATAATCAGTTTCTGTCAGGTTACCTGTTAGTTTCAGGTAACAAATAGCTAATATAATCTGCCTATGGCTATATATTCCCCAGCCCAAATAAAACATTATTTTAGAAGCTGGAGATGGATAAAATCGGTGGATAAGGCACTTGTGTGCAAAGCCTAATGATCCAGGTTTGATTCCCCAGTAACCACGTAAAGCCAGATGCATCTGGACTTCATTTGCAGTGTCTGGAGGCCTTGATGTACCCATTCTCTCTCCTATCTCCATCGCCCCTCCCTCCCTCTATCTCTCCTTGAAAATAAATAAATAAAAATTTAAAAATATATTATTTTTAAAACATAGGAAACATAGAAGCCCTGAGAGGATCATAAAGCAGTATGACAACTGAGTGCTGGAGCAAAACCAGGAGCCCGGATGTCAACAAGCAACCTGAGATTTTCACTCACTTTCTCTCTACCATCCTCTTCATCCATTTCTTCAGATTTCACCTGGAGTCCATTGTTCTCTGGACTCCCTCACCTCTGCTGTGGCCCTCCTGGCAACACTGCCATGTGATAGCAGATTAAACACACACTTGCTCCTTTCACCCAGGGAGAACCCAGAAGAAAGGAGGACAAGGAAAAGACAAAGGGTTGACAAGGTCATGTGTAAACAAGAGGCCTGAAGATTACTGAACGCTCTGGGAAGAAGGAAATGCCAACTGGACAGCAGATGGAAACTCGAGTGTGCACTTGATAAATCAAGGAAGTTCTGCAGTCCTGTGAGCCAGAAATGACTTTATTAGGGGCCCTGGGTAAACAGAAGGGGACTCGGTAAGGAAGCAGAGGGCAGAACCAGGTTCTGAGGGTTGTCGGAGCCACTGATCCTCCAGGGTTGGCATTTGCCTTGATGACTGCTCATTCCAGAAATCAGGATTGGCTTCTATGACAGCTAAAGTGCAAAATGGTTCCTGTCACGTGGGCTAGAGCAAGACCCTACCTCAAAAAACACAACAAAGATTCCTGTAAAAGAAACTACACCCCCACACACACACACACACAAAGATATGCATTTCTAAGTAGATTAGGACAACATTCTCTGGAGTACTTGCCACACATGGATGAGTGCCTGGGAGGACCTGAGTTTGATCCCTGTACTCCCATGGCCAATAACACCTGTACCCACAGTCCTGTGCTCTTAAGGGAGCAGGGTGGACACAGGAGAACAGCTGGGGCTCACTGGTCAGCAAGCCTGATGAAACTGCAGCTCCTGGTTCAGCGACTGTCTTAAGGAAACAGTGAAAACGAGCATTACAGATGAAAATCAAATTTATCTGCAGACTCCACATGTGTGTGCACGTGGAGCATCCATCTTGTTGCAGGATTTGGGGGCCCAGGGGATCCCCCAGGCCTATGATCCCCAACCTTTGAGTTCTTTTACATTTTAACAATTTGAGAAAACAGGCTCTAAGAATAAATTACAAATTATGTCTATTTAGGAAGAAAATATGAATTACAAGGCTTATTGTAGGGACCATTAAGATCCAGGGAGGAGGCTAGCAGAAGACTCCAGCCGAAGGAGAAATCTCTGCCTTGCCAGGCTGGAAAGGGAAAGGGGGAGATGGAGAGAATCCCCATCACAGAGAAACCTCCAGGGTAAGGGGCTCTGGAGGAGGCACATACACCCATGCATGGGAGCAAAATATAAACAAAACATCCCCTTCACATAAAGACCAGAGAAGATTAAGAAATACTGAAGGACTAAAGAGATTTTTAAAAATCATACATGTAACAAAGTGAGACAGCACCTCAAAGCAAGGCACATGTAGAAGGCAAGCAGGAAAATCCCCAGGACAAAGAGCTTCCCTCTTCCAGCTAGGCTGTGCAGGAGAGAAACACACGGACACACTGATATTTAGGCAAAACTTAGGAAGAAAAGAGCTTGTCCAAGTGGTTAGACTCCTTTATACAGATCAGGCATCCAATTAGAGTGAGTCTTGTTATCAGACCACCTGTGTAAGGAGATACCTGATTGGTTCATGGACTCAAGATACTAAGTCAGGAGGGCCCAGCCCACCTAGGTGCCCTGGACTGAAGGAGAAGCAGGAGTGTTGGATAGGACTGGATCAGGTGCCAAGTTCTAGTTTTGCCAGGGCAAGTGGGGTGGCATTTCCTTGTCCTTGGGTCTTTTGCCTGGCTAACTGCCTGAGAAACTATCCTGCTCCTGTTTCCCTTTCATCTGCACACATGTTCATACAACACACACATGCACACGCACACACACCTGCAGGGGGTGCAAGGGGGGAGTCCAATGTCATGAAAGCTAGCCGGATTTCATAACATAATAATGCCAGAAGTATGAGGCTTTTTTCTGGTAAGATGCCAAAAGCAGGTATTTGGATGAAGCCTTTGAAGTGTGGTTTTATTCCACTGCAACTCCATTATGTTTTGAAAGCATCTGATATTCGAGAAAGCAATCCACCTCTTTGATGCTCTGATGGTCTTCTATGTTTATCAGCAGACGATCCCTTCAGGAGAGGCTAGTACCTTAATATGAACATTGAGAAAAACATTCACTTCAATGATGAGCAACATGTCTCATCCTAGAAATGACCCGATTTTCAGTGGCTTTACATCACTAACCATCAGAAAATGGTTGTTTCTTCTCTTTCTCTATGTCCAAGTCTCTAGTTTAAGGAGTTGTGGGTGCTTTGGCTGGGGAGGTGGCTTAGTGGTTAAAGGCACTTGCTTACAAAGCCTGGTAACCCAGGTTCAAGTCCCTGGTTCCTACATAAAGCCATTTTCGAAAAATGGCACATGCATCTGGAGTTCCTTTACAGCAGCAAAAGGCCCTGACACACCCATTCTCTCTCTCTCTCTCTCTCTCTCTCTCTCTCTCTCTCGCTCGCTCGCTCGCTCGCTCTCTCTCTCTCTCTCTCTCTCTGTGTGTGTGTGTGTGTATGTGTGTGTGTGTGTCTGAAAATAAAATTGTGCCTGTCTTTAAGTCTTAGTGCTTTTGAATGAATAATGTATTTGGCAAATACCAGGGAAGTACTCTACCAGTGAGCTTCATCCCAGTTCAAAATTTTATTTTAATAAATATAACACATTTACTGAGACATCTCCCCAGCTCTGTGATTAAAGTTTTAACTATAAGCATATAGTTTATAGTAGTGAATTATTAAAAAGTAACCATTTGATTTTTTGATTTTTATTGGGCCTTGTTCCTGTCTGTCTATAAAAGGTTATCTTTCTCCTGTTTCTCCTTCAATCTGCACACATGGGTATACAACAAACACACACATGCATGCACACATACATGCACAAACACATGCAATTTTTTGTCTTTGGTTGATTGGTTGATTGGTTGGTTTGAGACAGGGTCTTGCTATGTATCTCTGACTGGCCTGAAATTAATTATGTAGACCAGGCTAGCCTCAACCTTGCCATGATCCACTGGCCTTGGGGACCAGTGCTTGGATGGTAGCAGTGTGTCACCATGCCCAAAAGGGTTTTTTTGTTTGTTTTTGTTATTAGTTTTGTTTGGATTGCTTTTGTTTTTGTGACAAGGCCTTTCTAGGTGTATACCACCCTGAGTAACCTCAAACTCACAATCCCTGCAGAAGCCTCCAAGATGCTGGAATTATAGGAGTGTACGCCAGAGTGTGTTTCATGTACACCCTAACAAAAGAGGTTTTTTTTTTTCATGTCTAGACTATACTATATACTCTTTTCCTACTGTTTACTCAATTTAAAAATGTTTTATAGATTTAAGTCAAATTAGCATTTTGAAATGATCTGAGTATAAAGCGACTTTTGGAAATTTGTTACAGTCAAACAGCCATCTTTTGTTGCCAGCATAATTATGGAGCGAGCTGTTTACCAATTCATGTATCACCAATCAAAATATAAAAAGTGCATCATCTGGCCCAAAGCAGCATCCATGATTTATCTCAGCTGCATGGTAAAAATTGCTTTGTGGATGTTTCCATTTGCTCATCTTAGAATATGAACAAATACATTTGTAAACTAAAAATGCTAATGTCTTTGAATTTCTCATAAGACATGGTAAATTCCCAAAATTTAAACATATTATGGAAATTTTCATATAAATAAGAGTGCTATATACCATTCTAACAATTATTAATGAAGGTCAGATTTGTAACCTAAATCTCCCACCACTTTTACCTCCTCCCAATTGCTTTTAAACAAATTCCATTCATCATACCATCTGAGCTATAACTATTGTAATCTTTTTTAAAGCCATAATAAAATTGTCACCCCTCCAAATAACAATTTATTATCATAAATATCGAGCTACAGATCAGATTTTTCTTCTTGTCACATAATTTCTTTTATAATATGCTTGAATCAGAAGTTAAATAAGGTCCATGCATTGCAGTAATAAACATGCTGCTTAATTCTTTTAATCAGTTGATTCCCTTTCCATATCACTTTTTTTTTTAAGTTGTTTGTCCTACAATGTTTCTCATATCCTGGATTTTGGTAATTGACTCCCTATGGTGTCATGTAATTAATTTGTCTCTACTTATATTTCCTGGAAATTGGCACAATGAAGAGTAACTTATGCCATGATGCAAATGCTTTATACACTGTCCAGTGCAGTGCCCACTCTCTCCATGTGGTCAGTGAACATTGGAAATGTTACTGGTACAGCTGAGGTCCAGAATTAATTTTTTCAATTGACTTACATATACTTAAATAGTCACATATGAGCCAGGTGTGATAGCACACACCTTAAATCCCAGTACTGGGGAGGCAGAGGTAGGAGGATCACAGCCAGCAAACACCAAAAGCAACAAACAAAAGCGCAAAACTGGCAGCTAGCAGCAGGAAACCGGCCAGGGCTCAGACTGCTCTCTTAACCTTTGAGCTAGAAATCAGATCCACCCCCAACCACACCTTAGGGCTGGACCCCAGTGACTCCTCCTCCAGCCTTGAAGCTGGAGACCCAAGTTATAATCTTTAATAAAACACCTGAGTCTATGGGGGGACACACATTCAAACTACCACACTGGTCAACAACTCCAAGTTAAAAATCAAATCTGAAAATTCAAAGCTAGGATCCATATATGAAAAAGAATATATAGAGTTTGCCTTTCTGAGCCTGGGTTACCTCAATCAGTATAATATTTTCCAGTTCATCCATTTTCCTAAGTCTTACAATTTACAATGTATCTGAAATTATGTCAAGAAAAGCTGTTACAATAATAAAATAAAATGAAAGGCTTCAGTACAGAGTTTGTTTAAAATATTGCTCATGAGACCCAGTGAAGGTAATAGAATCACAAGTATTTCCTTACCATTTGGTCAACTAGGAGACCAGCAAAGAATTTGAAAGAGCAGCTGGAAATATTTGTAAAAATCAATGACAGGGATGGGCATGGTAGTGCACTCTGGAGACAGAGGTAGGAGAATTGCCCTGAGTTCAAACCCAGCCTAAGACTACATAGTGAATTCCAGGTTATCCTGGGCTAGAGTGAGACCCTGCCTCAAAAAAAAATGACAGGGCTGGAGAGATGGTTTAGCAGTTAAGGCATTTACCTGTAAAGCCTAACAACCTGGGTTCAAACCCCAGTGTCCACATAAAGCCAGATGCACAAAGTGGCACATGCATCTTTTGGTTGCAGAGGCAAGAGGCCCTGGCATGCACATTCTCATTCTCTTTCATTCTATACCCTCCCAGGCATGGTGATGTGCATCTTTAATCCCAACACTCGGGAGGCCAAGGTAGGATGATCACTTTGAGTTCAAGGCCATCTGAGACTACATAGTGAATTCCAGGTCAGCCTAGGCTAGAGTAAACCCTACCTCTAAAAATCCCAAAAATAAAAATAAAATTACAATGACAAAATCATAATGGCACCATGGACACATTTTATTTTTAAGGCCTCTTTAAAAAAGATAATATTGTTTTATTTCTAATATTTCATGAAATTTTCATTTCTTTTGTATGAAGTTTAGTTCTTGTTCATTATATTAGATGTCTACAAATATAGACTATCTCTGATATTTATATTTTAGTTTTTATTTATACTTAATCATAATATTTTATTATGATTTTTTTTATTTGAAATATGTTAAATACTTAGTTCCATTGTTTTTGTTTTTGTTTTTTTTAGTAATTCTGGAAATTGAACCCAGTTCTTCACACATGCTAGGCAAATACTCTGCCACTGAGCTAAGCCCTCAAACTTGTATTTCCACTTTCATTTTCTTTTGCATATGTGGTATGTGTAGCGATAGTGGTGGTGGTGGTGTGTGTGGGGTGCTCATTGCTGTATGTGCATATGCACTTACAGGTCTACAGAATCCATAAGAGAAAGTCAGCTCTCCTACCTTTGTCACTCATCCCATACTCACATATTTCCTTGAGACAGTTTCTCTCTGAATGGTCTGCATGGGCCCCAGTGAAACCTCTAATGTGACAAAGTCATATATGTGTGTGTGTGTGTGTGTGTGTGTTTTATGGTTGTGATTCCCCTGTTTCTATACTCGCTTCAACGTCTTCTCAAATATAAAAAAGAGAAATTACTGTCTCAGTTATCCGTGATTGCAACCAGGTTGGTAAATGACTGTTCCAACTAGTTGCAGAGATTTTTGGCCTGGACACTACCTGAGTTGTCAGGAACCATGCTTGATTAAGTAATCTCTGTTTTATTAAGTCCTATTTTCAAGTTGTTGGATCATGGGCTTTAAGACTTAAAGAGTAAGATATTGGTCTAGTAGGTTATAAAACTTAAGTTCCTGGATTCAAGCACTAGACACATTAATGTTTCCATATTCTCACAGTAGTCTGTATCTCCTACTGACATTTATCGTGGGAGTGTATTCTATATTTCATTGGCTGTTTGGAAACATAACTACCTTCCTGTAAACATAGCTTAGAAGATAAGAGCTGTGTTTCTTAAATCAGACCGTCTGGGTAGGCATCCCATCTGATCATTGGGTATATTATTTAACATGTTTTCACTTTGGTTTGTGCATTTGTAAAAAGCATGAAGTACTGCCTTCAGGGTTATTACAAGGATAAAGGGAATGAAGCTTTGAAAGCGCTTACAAGGTGCCTGTCACACAATGAATACTGTGTAAATGCTGTCAGTAGGAACAAGATCCCAGCGATGGTCCTCACTTATGAGTGAAAGCCAGCACATAAAATCTTAGGCACTCACGTGCATCCTCAGTCCATTCATCTCTGTCCCTTGTTCCATGTTTGTGCACTAAGAAAGAAGTAAGTTTGTACTAGAAAACAAGTTTTTCCCCATATGGGTGGCATTTTTAATTAGAATGAAAAATTCTTCTTTTTCAGTTCTCCAAACTAAGCCGCTTCTAGTTTGTGAAGGGGATGGTATATCTGCTGGAAAAAGGAAGTGAATAGGGTTTGTTTCTTTGGACTTTCTCATCTAGCCTCACATTCCCTTAGGAATTCCTGTGAGCAGAGAGAATATCCAGAGACACTGCCCCCCTCAACCACACACACACACACACACACACACACACACACACACACACACACACACACAAATGGACTACAGCTCATGCAATTCATAAGCCCCATCCCATGGACAGTTCCAGAAATCCCACTGAGGAGAGCCCTCTGTGGATTGGGATCAGAGAGGAAGGAAATGGTGGGTACCAACACACCACTTGTTCATATTGTGTTTAATTATTAACAATAAATAAGTTAAATTTTTTAAAATCCCTGATTTGTCTGGGAATCCTGATACCCAAACAAAGAGTTCACTGGGAGAACCTAAAGTCATGATTATTTTTGGTTTTGTTTTGGTGTGGGTGCATGAAGGCATTGAGGGACTAGAACATAGTAGGGATGAATAAATGGTCCACCTGGTGTGATGGTTAATTCTGTTGTCAACTTGACCAGATTAGAAATCCAGACATTTCTCTTGAGTGGGGCTCTAAGGTTACTTCCAGGAAGGATTAACTGAAGGAGGAAGTACCCCCAGAAGGGGCAGCCCTCCAGGAAAGCTTTATGGAAGGAAGGTCTGGGAGAAGAGGATCTTTTCCTTCCACCTGCTGCCATTGCTGCTTGTGAGCGCCTTCACTTGCATGTGCATCTGTCCTGTTTGGCTATCTTTCATGGCACTGGAACCAAGTTTCCTCACCCTTCCAGTGTGGACTAAAACCATCAGTTCTCCAGGAAGCCTTCAGGCCCTCAGTGCTGGATTGGGACTGCTGAGGCATCCAGACAAGTGGACTGAGCAGCTACCAGGTCCTTAATCCTCCTGGCCTGCAGACTGCTATTGTTGGACTGCCATAATACTATAATTCTTCTTTTACTACAATTCAATCACTTCTGTTCCTCTAAAGAACCTAATACACCTGGGTTGGGATGACTTCCTCCCACGGTGTCCCAGGGAGGTGGTTTTGGTCCCAGTCAGGGCCTGTTTCATCACTGCTGCACATTCGTTGTACAGACCTCCAGATGCCACAGTGGGTCAGGAGCCAGCCCCTGAGCAAGGCTGACCTGGATGAGGATGCAGACACCTGGGACCTGTCTGGCCACCAGGATTGGTAGGACCATCACTCTGAATGTTCTGCAGGCTTCCCTTTGCTGATTGTTGGCTGTTTCTGGTTCCACTGGAGTTCACTCCGTCCATAAGATGACTGACTTCCCCTGTGAAACTAAGATGTGTGTGTGTGTAGGTAGGGGGAGTGTCTTCACCAACTTGTGAGAACACATAAAGAATACTAAAGGACGTTGATTGGTGCCCAATCCTGTCACTCTTAGGCCTTGTATGCATATGTGTGAGAAAAAATCTAACTGAAAGACAGTGTTTTACTGTCAAAGATATCCAATAAAGCAAGCTATCTAATGTAGGGGGGAGGGGAGAAATTCCTATGGATAAGAATGTTAAATTTTGTCTGAATGCCTCAGACTTGCTGACTGTGCCATCGCAGCCTAGAACCCGAACCCTCCCTGTATCCTGCAGTTGTTTTCCTGATAATAACAATTCTTTAATGGTACAATAAATATTTCTTTGCCCTTTCCTTTGGCACAGAAATGTGAAACACAGTAAGACTAAAAGTGCTTTTCTTTAACAAATGTTCTTCATATGCTGAAATAAGTAACCATCCAGAGATTAATAGCCTCTCTCCAAGGGCACTTGGAATTCAAAAGAATATTAATCAAACTCAAGTTAATCTAGATATGCAATCCATTATACTCAACATTTCTGTGTGCTATGAAATTGTGCTGAAATCAGAAAGTGTGGTATTATCTTTAACAAATATAGGCCCTAGGAGTTAGCATTGTAGTGGTAGACTTCTTGCTCACCGTGTTTGAGGTCCTGCATTCAATCCTCAGTAACACAAACAGCAGCAATCAACACACAAATACAAACTCTAGTAAAATGCCAACACTCATTGAGAATTTCACATGATATGTTAACATTTTATTTAACTGATGGCATATATAACCAATCTCTTAATTCACATTTGAAAACTTAATCCTGGAATTTTGAAACCTGGTAATACAGTAGCAGGTAGACTAAATTTACATTAGCATCACTCATTTATTAGAATTAGTAAACATTAAAGCCGGGCATGGTGGTGCATGCCTTTAATCCCAGCACTCGGGAGGCAGAGTTGGGAGAATTATTGTGAGTTCAAGGACAGTCTGAGACTCCAGTAAATTCCAGGTCAGCCTGAGCTAGAGTGAGACCCTACCTTGAAAAACCAAAAAAAAAAAAAAGAATTAGTAAACATTATTTGAATAATCAACACAAAAGCAGGTATATTCTTAAGTAATATATAGGCTTCTTTATAGCAAAGTACTTCCTGAACTTTTATTTAGAATAATTTTTATTAGAGACTTTAATATATAACATGCTGCAGATTGGTTGGGTCATTCTCCTTTGTCCCCTCTTTACCCTGCCTCTGTGTGTGTGTGTGCTTGCAAATAAATAAAAACAAATTTTAAATGCCAACATACATACTTTTAAAATGATGTCAGATAACTGCCCATGATGACACAAAGCAGGATACAAAGGCAAAATTCCTAACTCTGTTCTTGGGTATATTTGGCTTATCAAGAACTATCTTTTCATTCACCTTACAGCGACTTAATTGTTTATTATAAATCACAGTCAACAGAACATATTGCGCAAGTTGGTACCTGTGCTACGTGCTAATGCTAAAGGCTCACACCTTTCACTGTTTTTTAACTGATTTCACCGAAGCATTTAAAAAAAAACATTTTTAAGGGCTGGAGAGATGACTCAGCGGTTAAGGCACTTGCCTCCAGTGCCTAAGGCCCGGGGTTCAATTCCCCAGGACCCACATTAGCCAGACCCACAAAGTGGTGGCCCTGGTGCGCTCTCTCTCTCTCTCTCTCTCTCTCTCTCTCTCTCTCTCTCTCTCTCTCTCTCTCATCTCTCTGCTTGAAAATGAATAAATAAAACATTTTTAAAAAACATTTTTAAATGTATTTGAGAAAGACACATGGGCATACCAGGGTTTTCTGATGTGTCCAGATATATCCATAACTTTGTGTATCTGACTTTACAAGGGTACTGGGGAATTAAACCCAGGACATTAGGCTTTGAAAGAAAGTGTTTTTAACCATTTAAGCCATTTCTACAACCTGTAGGATTTTCTTATTTTTGAGATAAGGTCTTAATGGTAGCAGAGGCTGGCTTCAAACTCACTATTAGCCAAGGCTGACCTTGAACCTGATCCTCCTGCCTATACTACATGAGTACTAGGATTACAGACATGTGCCACCATATTCTAATATTTTTAATGTGCCTTGATTTCATTCTTCTAACCTTATCGTGTATTACTTCTAGACATTTTAAAACTCTTCAAATGAATCATGTAAAAAGACAACAAAACTGGGCATGGTGGCGCAAGCCTTTAATCCCAGAACTAGGGAGGCAGAGGTAGGAGGATTGCCGAGTTTAAGGCCTGCCTGATACTACATAGTGAATTCCAGGTCAGCCTGGGCTAGAGTGAGATCCTACCTTGAAAAATCAAAGACAACCAAGAAAAAGATGAATATTGGTTCTCTAACACCTTTAGGAAAAAAAAGAGCGCTAATATTATAAAGTCACACACCAAGAGTGTATTACCAAGCACTGGGAGAGAGGTGAGACTCACAGGCAGTCAGATGTACTTGAACCTGATGCACAGATACAAATTTTTGGTCTAGATGGTTGTCAAAGGTTTGCACAATTCCCAATTCTCTGATTTCACATTCTTCAGATATGTTCCTCAAGGAGTCAAAACATTTTATACTTATTATTAAATTTTCCCAGCAAATCTAGGAATTATTGCTACTGTTACCAATTGAGGAAATAGTCATTTTTTTGTTTGTTTGGTTTTTGGAACTGGCTTTCTGGCCCCCAAATATCCACAACTCACAATGGAAAACACATTAATCAGAACAGACTCTCCACTTAGGGCACAGCAGTCTCCACTGGATCCCAGAGTAGATCCATGCAGTGTAGCAACCAAGCTATGTATTTGCCTACTGTTCGCTAGTGAGCAAGGACACAAGTAGGGATGACATGGTAAGATTCACATTCGCAGAGAAAGTTGTTGGGAAGATTGGTAATCTGCTTCTCAGGAAGGATGCTTCTTTGGAGGCATCCATGTTGAAGACCTCCTGTTCATGGCAAGGAGCTAACTCTGTCCAGTCTTCAACCATGGTGTATAAAAGAAACAAATGGGCCTTTCAGCTGGTCTTTATCATTGAGTTATTAGATGTGATTTTCCCAACCAATGAGAAGTCTTGTGAAAATCTTACTCACCACCATATCACAACTGATTTGCAAAGTGCCTGACACAAAGATGTTCAATAAATAATTGGTAAGTGAACAAATGGTGTAACAGTCTTCTTAGACATAATGTTTTCAGCACAAATTAATAAACAGGAACTTTGAGTTCTATACCTGTCTTCAATGAATTTGGACCAAATAAATTATTCCTCCTAAGGCAAGACCATTGATTTGATAGATTCATGATTTACAAAGCTATACTTGTAGGTTCACTGAGTCCTTTAAAATGCCTATATACACAGCAGGCTTGGTTGTCTGCTTGTCTGAGCTTCCATTTAGATGCACAGAATTAGATGCTGGATGTCTCAGTCATGATCTTTAGTTTGTGGAACTTTTCATCTGTCAGATGTCACTTGGGAGTGGCAGTTTTGCTGTGGTGAACACGAAGATGGAGACATTCCTAAGGATACATCAGGAGCTCTAGCAGTGAACTGCTAAACCACATACACACATAATTCAGCTTCAGAAGGTAATCCAAATCATTTCTAAAAGCAGTCGAATCAATTTGAATTTATCAATTCTACTAGCAACAGATACGTTCTCACAGGTACTAACTGCTTCTACATTTTTATTTGCCTAAAAATTCTAGTTTTCTATGGAACTCTCCAAATCTGTTTGAATGTGTTACATAATTTTAGAATCAAAATTATTTGAATTTGCGGGCTGGAGAGATGGCTTAGCGGGTAAGGCACTTGCCTCCAGTACCTAAGGCCCCCGGTTCAATTCCCCAGGACCCACATAAGCCAGACCCACAAGGTGGTGGTCCTGGTGCGCTCTCTCTCTCTCTCTCTCTCTCTCTCTCTCTCTCTCTCTCTCTCTCTCTCTCTCTCATCTCTAAAAAAAAATTATTTGAATTTGCAATGATGAATTTCAAATTCCTTTTTGAATATTTATTCAAATTCACATTTGAATATTAAAATATTGTTTGAAACTATTTTATTTTCCTAATTTTTGTTTTCATAATTTCTTTTGAGCTGTTCAAAGCTTCTAGGAAGCCATTAGCTAGTCACTAGTCTCTTCTGTACTCATGTATTCCTGCACATACATGTCCCTTACACAGCAGAAATCACTGTCCTCCAGTGTCTGTCCTCCTCTTCTTACTGCTATGGGGTATAGGCAAGTCAGGCCATTAGTGGGAATTTGCGTCCAACAGTGATTTAGAGATCGCTTTGGTTCTGTTTAGAGTCTATTTCAGCACTAAGGAGAGAGCTTGGAAGAGGTCAAGGAATGACCTACAACCAATATTTAGAGCATTTCTATTCAGACCCCACTAAATACAACTCAATCATGTCACCCTAGTCTACCTGCAAGAAAGGCTGGGAAATAGTCTTCCAGTATGCCCCAAGAAAATAGATGGGCATTAGACAATTTCTACCAAATATCTTTACATATTGTGGCTATTATTTTTTTTATTTACTTATTTGCAAGAGAAGAGGTGGGCAAATGGGCACACCAGGGCCTCTTGCCACTGCAAATGAACTCCAGACACATGCGCCACTTTGTGCGTGGTATAAATGAGCACTGGGGGATCAAACCCGGGTGGCCAGGCTTTTATAAGCACCTTTAACCATGTATCTCTCCAGTCCAGTGCTACTGTTTTTAATGGTTCTTAGGCTGAAATTTCTACATAACACAAGTGCAACTGATTTTTAAGAGGGCTACTAATTCTCATTCCTAAAATAAAAATACTCAGCACATACTTAAAAGTCTATCCCTTCTAGGTGCTAAACCCTGGAAACAATGACCAAATTCCCGTGTCCAAAGGTTCTGGTTTACTTTTCCCAATAAGGCACTAGTGAGAAATCAGGAGAGGTTACAAGAATGAGCAGAAAGAACATGCTTTTAGCTCACTGTACATGTATGACAGGCAAGACAGATGGCAGGTGTGTATGGAGACTTCAAGGTCATATGCCACATCACCAAAGAGGATTGGCCATGGACTATGGACTACATGTATCTACAGCAGAAACCACCAAATGCTAATACAAGGGAGGATGGTTAATCTTAATGTGATCTTAAATGTTTAAGGAAAACCTTGTCCTCTCAAAGATTGCTTTTAAATGTCAATGATACAAAATTGGTTTGTAAGGTTGCTTTAATCAAATACTACTTTTCTGATTTACATACATAGGACTCTAAGAGATAGTATTTGTAAAGTGGGTTCCATTACAAGCTGTGTTTTTTTTTGGGGGGGGAGGGAGGTTCGAGGTAGAGTCTCGCTCTATCCCAGACTGACCTAGAATTTACTATGTAGTCTCGGGGTAGCTTCAAACTCACATCGATCCTCTGCTTCAAGAGTACTGGGAATTAAAGGCATGTGCCACCATGACCGGCTTTTTACCAGTAAGTTTTGAAGCTATTTTTCTAATTCAAAAACCTGTATTGCCTTCAGTAACATCAAATGTCGGATTTGATAAAATTAATACTACTATGCATACACTTTCAGTCACTTCAAGTTCACTTACAAAGCTGAGCACTGATCACCACAATTTATCTCATTTTATTCTTTCAAAAAAAAGAAAAATCAAAGTGCAATTTTATTCAATAAATACCATATGATCTGTATGCATTCTTCTGCAGAAGGCAGCATCCATTATTTTACAATGACGATAGCAATATATGAACCAAATAATCAGTTATCACACAGTTTCCATTACAGCAGCAATTTCCTTGAACTGTCTGTAGAAATTCTGGAGAAAAAAAGGGAAAAGAAAAACATTAATTTTGCTGACTAAAGATATTTAAACAGTTCCTTTAATTATATCTGACTACAAGGGCTATATAATATAGTGCCTGCATCTTAGTGTTACATCCACAACAAAAGTTGCTATGATAAGTGAAAATACTCCTCTAGAAATGAATAATGAGATCATGACTAAACTTTACTTAGTGACAGGGCCTCACTCTACAGCTCCGCCTAGCTTCAAACTTGTGATCCTTCTGCCATAGCTTTTCCAGTACTGGAGTTCAGACATGCAACACCACTGTGGTTCTAAAAATACAAGCCTCAAATAAAAGTGGCACAAACATCTGGTGTTCATTTGCAGCAACAAAAGGCCTGATGCACCCATACACACACAAATTAGAAAAATAAAATTCTAAGCTGGGTGTGGTGGTGCAAGCCTTTAATTCCGGCACTTGGGAGGCAGAGGTAGGAGGATCATTGTGAGTTCAAGACTACCTGAGTCTACTAGATCAAGACCCTACCTTAAAAAAAAAGTCTGAGGATATAATGTACAGTATGGTAAGAATAGTTAATAGTATATTGTTATTAGAAATTGCTTACAAACTGGATTTAAAGTGTCTGCATTAAATACACAAGGTTAATTATATGTGGTAATAGATGTGTCAAGTACCATCACTAAAGCCATCATTACACAACATGTATTTTTATTAAATCATGTCATATGCCTTGACAATATACAATTTTTATTTATCAACTATAAAGCTTAGTAATGCTGCAGAGGAAATGATCATCTATTAACTTAGTCATTCCTATGAGAAAACGTTCTAGAGGTGGTTATTAGAAAACATGAATGCTGCAGAGGAAAGCAAGGAGCCAGAACCTGTGAATTACTAAAAGGACTGAAATCTATGTTCAATTTTGTCGCTTATATTCAGAACACCTCCCATTATATCCAGTTGAAGGCTATTCACATTACCACACCATTCTATATTCTCTTTTCCTTCAAGTCCTAATTCCTTTCATAACATACATCAACATTAATAATGGTAAATCCGTGGCCATATCTTAAAAAAAAAAAATAATAGGGCATTTGCCTAGCATGCATGTAAACTTGGATTTAATCCTTAGTGCCACAAAACAAACAACACAAAAAAAAGAACTAGAAATTAAAGATTTTATACAGCTCCTTAAAAAGCAATCATACTCAAATTCAGTGAAGTTTTAAAAAACAAAAGCAACATACCTGAAATTGTGGAATTGTCATTTCAATGAATTTGTTCTTTATTTGACCAGACTGATCTGCCACTTTTAGCATCACAGCGACATAAGGATACTTAAGTGATCTGCAACTGTCTGAACTCACAGCCATTCCCAACTTCCACTGAAAATCTACAAGCTTTAAATGAATAAAAAAATCTATTAGCAATACTATTGCTTTGAATGTGGGTATTTTGCTACTCTCATTGTAATTTCAGTACTGATCACAGTAAAAGAAAGTATCTTATTTCATGGAGGTAATAAAGGACATAAATGGAGCTGGAAAACAACTGTCAGTGTTACAAAAAGAATAAAAGCAAAAAGTCTCCTCCACAAACAAAAGTCTCCACCAGATGTATAGAAGAATCGCTTTTCCTAACAGGCTGAGATTTTTGCTCTATTTCAGTGTTTGAGAGCACTATGGACCTCAATTTCCTGTTCCATAGGGAAGGTTCCACAGCCCAAATGTACTAAAACAGAAGATGCATTACATGATCTTCTCAGGTGCTTCAGACACATGTGGGAACTATTTCAGTTTCTTTCCTCACTGCTGTCCTCAAACTGAAACCTATTACAATAAACAGTGATGTGGCTTTAGATTTTATCAGTCTTCATGACATGCCAGGTGATGCAATTCACGTGTATTAAGTGCCACGCTGAATCACCATAACATTATAGATTATTATTTCTATTTTGCAGATGACAAGCCAAATTTCAGAAATCTCAGGTAACAGGGCACAAGGTCACACATTTCTAGAATTATGAATAGTGCCTCAGTCCCTTTTAGCCTTGTTCCCACCACTGTCATTAAAAACAGGTCTGGATAAATTAAGCTCTTAATACTGACTCTAAGACATGAATGGAACATCTTATCTGCCATATTACCAAATACTAGAGAGGTGTCTGACACATAACAAGCACTCAAAACAAACCTATGGATACCTTTTGATACCAAATTAATACATGTCTTACGACCTTATCTGATAGATACAAGAAAAGATGCTGGTTTTGATTTTTTAGTTTCTTTAGCTTTTACTTATTCATATCAACTAATAACTTCAAAGCTCCTTACATGCTGGGCCAGATAATAAGTCCACTACTTTTTCCACTTTTCTTCCTAAATGTAAAATATCTCAGTTGTCTTACTCCCATTAATTTTTTTAAAAGTATTTTTATTTACTTGAGGCAGAGTATGGGCATACATCAAGGCCTCTTGACAATGTAATGAGCTCAAAACACAGGCAACACTGCATCTGGCTATATGTGGATAGTGAGGAATCAAACCCAGGCCATCAGGCTTTGCAAGCACCTTTAACCACTGAGCTCTCTCTCCAGCCCCCCACTCACCTTACTTTTTGAGACATGCAGCCAGGCTGGCCTCAGCATCATGCTGATGCCCCTCCCTCAGTCTCCTGAGTGATAGGATTACAAGGGTGTGCTGTGTGCCACTACTCCCAGCTGGTTAATTTTATTTGCATCACACTGTATGTTGTGAAACTTGTTTAAAACTATATTTTCAACTTTTCCTTCTATCTGAACTATACAAAAACTGAATCATGTTCTCAAACTCATTAATTCTAATAAATTATTTAATCATCTTGGCTTTTCCTGTACATACAATCATATGATAGGTGAATAACCAAACATCTAGCACATTGACTGGTCACCCAAATATGTCCATGTCTTAATCATTGAGTCTTGTGAGTATGTTACCCTATGTGCCAAAGCAGACTTTAAAGATTAACAAAATTTCCCAGATGTGATCTCACTATAATCACAGGTTCTTTATAGAAGGAAGGCAAGAGGGTCAGTCAGAAAAGGAAGCAGGCGGTGGAATGATGTACTTTCATGATGGAAGAGAGGTCACAAACCAGTAACTGGGACAGGTTCTAAGAGTTAGAAAAGACAAGGAAACTCCCTCCTTGATCTTGACCCTGTAAGATTGGTGTTCTTCTTCTGACTTGCATAACTGTAAAGGCATAGATCTATGTTGTTTTAAGGCGAAAAAGTTAAAAACTTATAATCTTTAAAAAAACCCAAACAAGAGAGATTAGTTGGAAAGGCGAGATTCAGTGGAGGGAGAACTTGAGAGGTGGAGAAGAGGGTGTGGGAAAGGATTATGATCATGGTACAATAATCTAGTACAGCTCACTTGTATGGTATTCTACTTATTAAAGAACATAATTTAAGTGAACATACAAAATGATCTATGAGATGGAATAAAAAGTTATTACCCAATGTAATATTAAGCAAAGCCAGGTAGTACTCCAAGTTCCCCTACCTTCCAGGAATCCTCAAAAGCAACAGCAAAATTAACTACAATGGCTGGGTATGGTGGCCTATGCCTTTAGTCCCAGCACTAGGGAGGTAGAGGTAGGAGGATCACCGTGACTTTGAGACCAGCTTGAGACTACACAGTGAATTCCAGGTCAACCTGGGTGAGAGTGAGACCCTAGCTGGAAAAAGAGAAAAAAAAAAATTAACTATATTATGTCAGGCCTGTAATCCCAGCTACTCTAAAGGCCTAAGCAAAAGTAATACAGGTTGATGGCCTACGTGAACAACTAAAGTATGAAACCCTGTCTCAAAACAAATAAAGCTGGGAATGTAGCTCAGACTTGGGCCCCAGGTTAATGGAGACAAAATGACAAAGAATACTCAATGGACAACTCTCATTCTCTGTATTCCATATTTCCATATTTTTATCTACACTTCATATGAACACAGTAACTCAGACCATTCTAGTTTTAGGACTCTAAAGAGTGTTATTATCTACCTAAAAATCATTTAATACATAACAGCATGAAATACTTGAAGTCAAGAAACAGAACTAAGAGTAGCCTCTTTGTTTCATTTGTAAAGTGAATTTCTCTTTAGGGCCCAAGGGGCCCAAGATTTTTGGTTCCCAATGTATTTCACCCTGAGTCCCCAATTCCAGTTAAGGGCTCCTTGTCAATGAGTGGATTACTCACAACAGAATCTAGCCAATTCAGAAATGTGTATCTCAGTTAACCTATACTGATCTCACTCTCCGATGGAGATTCTGTTTGTATTTTTCAGAAGACAGAAAAAGAACTGTAGTCTTTCCAACCCTGCCAATGAGCCACAGGCTGATAGCTGACATCCTGGCAAGAGATGAGCCACCGGAGACCTACTGTGGAGGATCCACATGGAACTCCGCAGAGTGGTGGGATAAGCAAGAGACCTATAAACACAGCCAATCAGTCAACCCAGGATAAGCATCAACGATTTTCAACACAACCTAAAGCAGAAGTACAGAGGCCCTTAAGACCTCAAAAATAAAGCAGCCTTAATACTCACCCACCATGAATCAGGGAACTGAGTGGAAGAGGGGGTAGAAAGATTGTGAGAGCCGTGGTGGAGAACTGACAGAGACATCGCCCCCCTCAGTAACAACATACAAAGGAGGGTGGAACCGGGTTGACTCCTAGGCTATCCATAACCCCCTACCCCATGGACTGATCCAGTTTGCCAACGGAGAAGGATACCCAGCTGATTAGGCACAGGGAGGAGGGAAATTGGGGAATTGGGGATACCAACACATTATTTGCTCATTCAGTGTATCTAATTATGGATAATAAAGATATAATTAAAAAAATAAAAAAAAATTTTAAAAAAGGAGGGTGGATTTGAGAGGAGGAAAGTAGGGGTGGGGAGGGAATCATCATGGTTTACTGTCTATAATTGGGAAGTTGTCAATAAAAAGTTTAAAAAGGAAAAAAAAAAAGAAATAGAACTAAGATATTCTTAGGCATGGTGGTTTATGCCTGCAACTCCAGCTCTTGGGAGGCAGAGGCAGGGGAACAGCTGCAAGTTCAACACCCTGGTTTACATAGCTAGTTCTAGCCCAAGCCAAGTTACAATAGTGAGATCCATCTCAAATAACAAGCAATAAACAAAAAGTCAAGCTCTTAGTCCTTGCATTAAAAAAAAAACTATGCTGTGAAGGTTTAAAATTTATATTCCATCCTCGAAATAAATTTTTTAAAAAGCAAGACATATTTGCAGTGCTAATTCTGTATATTTTAACAATTTCTCGTATACCCATCACATTTCAAGCACATTTAACAGCTGAGCCATCTTTCCAGTGCCTCCATCACGTTTTAAAACGGCTTTAAGCCTAATCAGATTGATGGCCTGAGAGTGCAGAACACTGCTATATGGCACAGACAAGCAAGACAAGAAGTGCCCATCAGTGCAATAGTGGCGCTCAACCTAGGTAGGTAATCAACAGCTGGCTAATTGGCTATGAGATCCGCTCAGACTGGTAAAGGGACCCAAGACAACCTTGAATGTGGAACAAAAATGGATCTCCAAGGGGAACTCCTCATTAACCACAGGTCCTCAGAAACGCTACACCCTTCAAGTGCTCACCAAACTAGCAATATTTGTCTCAATTGACCAATAATAATCTCACTCTCCGCTGGAGACTGTATTTTTCAGAAATTAATGACAACTGTGGACAACCACCAATGGGGCCTGAGTTGATGGGGGACACCCAAGCAGGAGAGGAACCACCTCAAAGTCACGACCATTTAGAGCCCTAACGCGACCTCTAAGGAAGTGGGATGACAAGCAAAAGAGCTATTCCCATAGCAAGGCAGATAACCTAGGGAAGGATAATGGGGAGAGGCACCAAGGGTGTCCAAAATTGTTCAAAACACAAACTCAGAGACCGTTAAAAACGTAATAACTGCAACATTTAAACTCACCTATCATGACTCAGGAAATTTTGTGGAAGAGGGAGCAGAAAGAATGTAAGAGCTATGGGGGGGAGGGAATATCTAATGCATAAAAAGAAATGTCATCCTGGTTTCAATGGTTTTCCCTAAGAACTTGTGATATTGAGCATATTGTTAATATTTTTTAAAATGTATGTACAAACCAGAAAAAAAAAAAAGATGGCCTAATCATGGCCAGACATGGTGGCCCACGCCTTTAATTCTAGCATCAGGGAGGCAGAGGTAGGAGGATTGCCGTGAGTTCAAGGCCACCCTGAGACTATAGTGAATTCCAGGTCAGGCTGGGCTAGAGCGAGACTCTACCTCGAAAAAACAAAAAACAAAAAACAAAACCAAAAAAACATGATGAAAGACATATACTTGGTGGGTAGGGCTTAAACTGAGGCTGAGATGGCAGAGCTTAAGTCCTATAGCTGGGAGGGCGGAGCTTAAATCTCGGTTTGGTGGGCGGGGCTTAAATCAAGTCTGGGGTGGGCGGAGCTTAAGTCGACTCGGCGGGTGGGCGGAGCTTAATCATCTAGGCGGGGCGAGCGGAGCCCAAATCGCAGTGGCGGCGACTCCCACCTCGAGAGCAAAGGCTGACGCCTCGGGTTCGAGCGCAGGTAAGCCCACGGAAGGACAGGACACCCCGCAGCAGGGGCGGCCGCTCCTTCACTCACCTGGCTGGTGACCTGAAACGGAAGCGGAAACACACTTCAGCGGCGGGCTTCTCCGGTCCCGCGGCCCCGTAGCCCCGCAACCCTTCTCTCTCGGGGGCGCTTACCTCGGTCTTCGCATCCAGCACCGGCTCCCCGGATCGAGTCCCCGGCTCCATCGCCCCCGCCTAGGCCCGCCGCCGAGGACTCGGCCGGAAGCGCTCCGCCCGCACTTCCGCTTCCGGCCCCTCGCGACGCAGCGAGCGATGGGGAGGGAAGGAGAAGACGTTCCCAACGCTCGAGGAATGGTTTGGGGAAGAAAGCCGAAGACTTGGGAGGACGGGGCCTCCCCCGCGTGGCTCCACGTGGACTCTTCCAGTCCCCGGGCCGCGGGGCGGTGTGCGCAGGCGCAGACGTAGACGTGTGCCCG
>PVHP010021597.1:0-29313 GCA_004024765.1 Zapus hudsonius | reverse complement strand
TCCCAGTGCTGAACACTCCACTGTCACTTCTTCTCAGCACTGTGGTGTCTTTTGAGCAATCCCCCACTGAGCAATCTTCAACAGCCCCTAGAAACTTGGATCTTCTATGAAGGAAAGAAAATGACAAGGGAAATTAAGATGGTTACACCGAATCCTAGGCCTCAATTTACTTATCTGTAAACTGAAGCTGGGAAAAAAATAGCCTCTAAATTTGTGTTTCTGAAATAAGATTTTAAACCCTTGATAGATGGTAAAGTCACTCTTCCACACCCTTTTCCCCATGTCCTAGAGTTCAGGGCAATCACTTTAGAAAGTGCTGAGGTATCTTCAGTATCTGATGGTCAAGCCTCACAGAACGCTCTGGACTTAGCCCAGGACTTTGCCCCTGGTAAACACACACTCTGCTTTATAAGCTTTCCATGGAACTTCTTCTAAAGTTAAACACTCTCCCTATTTTTACAGAAGATGTAATGAATACCATATTTTTCCTTTCTCCAAATATTAATTATCCTGGGCCCAGGGTCTGCCAACCATGGCCTGAGGGTTTTTGTAAGATTTGAGAGGTAGGAATGATTTTGATAATTCTTCTAAAGAGTTGCTAAAAATGTGATCTAGACCATACATGAGCTACAACACCTAACATGCTTACTACCTGGCCCTTTATAGAAAGATTACTTTCCTACTAGTAAAAGATTCATATGGGTCTCTACCAAATGTGCACAACTAGATTACACTTTATGGCCTGTCACAAAAGGAGTCGTGGCCCTGCTTAAATATTTATGGAAAAATAAAATTTATAATTATATAGCCAGAATTGGTAGTACAGACTTGTAGTCCCAGGTACTTGGGCTGAGGTAGAAGGACTGGTAGTTCAAGGCCAGCAGGGGGAACATAAGTTTTCAAAATTAAAAACAAAACAGGAGCAGGACAGATGGCTCCGTGGTCAAAGGCCCTTTCTTGTAAAGCCAGATGGTCTGAGTTTGATTCCCCAGTACCTACATAAGACCAGATGCACAAAGTGGCACATGCATCTGGAGTTCACTTGCAGTGGCTGCAGGCCCTGGTGCACCCATTCTGTTTGCAAATAATCAATCTTAAAAAAATAAAAATTCTCTTGCTGTGGCTACATAATCTGAATAGTCCCAGGTTTCTGTCAGTCACCATACTTGCCCCTAGCAGTTTCTCCTTTTTCACATTCCATCCTTCTAGCTTGGGTCTAAGCAAGATTAAACCGGATCTGTAAAGACCCTGGAGCTATTTTGGGAGTAAAAAAGAGGGAGGGCTTGGTTACTTTGGGTCTCTAAGGTCTTATTGTCAGTTTCTCTGTTATTCAGGAAAAACAAGGTTTCGGGACCCATGAGGTGTAGTTCGCCTAATCATTTTTAAAATATTAAGTTGCATTATATCTGAAAAGCTGTCCCTAACATGTTCATCAGAAACGGAGTGGAAGATGTGAATTGGCTTTCTACAAAGGGGACATAATACTTTTGTAATCAGAAAAGCCATTTTCATTAAAAACAGACAATGGCTCAGTGGTGAAAGGGGCTTGTCGGCTTAAAATGTGGAAGGATCTCTTCTCCCATCTCCCTCTCCAGCTCAACCATTTTAATGATGTAAAAACTGTGTTTATGGGCTTTTGTTTCGACTCGCACTTGGGTGGCCGTAAGGTTAACTTATGGTTACAATCACGCAAGAACATAATCTGTAAATTAAAACACCGCAGCAACGCAGGCTATCGATAGTAGGGTGAAAAGTGCCATCTTTTTCTCAATTCAATTTATTGCAAGGAGAGGGAGGGCAGAGAAAGGGACCGAGCCAGGGCCTCCTGCTGCTGCAAAGGAACTCCAGATGCAAGCGCCACTTTGTGCATCTGGCTTTCAGTTGGCGCTGGGACCCGAACCCGCGCCGAGGGGTCGCAAGCGAGCGTCTGCTCGCCCGCAGCTGAGAGCAGTCTGTGTGGGGAGTGACAGGCCCTCGCGGGTCTCGAACCCCCGTCCCACGGACCCGAGCGGCGGGCACTAACCTGACCAGGTCGGTCATGCACGAGCCCACCACCACCACCACGGCCGCCGCCACCGGCTCCCCGGCCGCCGCCATGCCCGCGCCGCGTCCTCCCAGTGCCGGAAGCCGCCCGCCCTGCCCGGGGCCCAGCCTCCCCGGGGACCGCCTCTCCCCGCGGCGCTCAGGTGCTCCGGGGGCGCGCACGCCTGTGGCCCGCGGCGTCGCGCACGTCAGCCCGGCTCCGAGGGGGCGGGGCGTGCCCTGGGGAGCGCGCACGCCTGTGGCCCGCGGGGGCGCGCACGTTAGCCGGGCTCCGGAGGGGGCGGGGCGTGCCCTGAGGAGCGCGCGCGTCCGTGGCCCGCGGCGGCGCGCACGCTAGCCGGGCTCCGGAGGGGGCGGGGCGTGCCCTGGGGAGCGTGCACGCCTGTAGCCCGCGGGGGCGTGCAGCCACCCCGGCTCCGAGGGGGCGGGGCGTGCCCTGGGGAGCGTGCACGCCTGTGGCCCGCGGCAGCGCGCACGTTAGCCGGGCTCCGGAGGGTGCGGGGCGTGCCCTGGGGGCGCGCACGCCTGTGGCCCGCGGCGGCGCGCACGTCAGCCTGGCTCCGGAGAGGGCGGGGCGTGCCCTGGGGAGCGCGCGCGTCCGTGGCCCGCGGTGGTGTGCGCGCGCAGGTCGGCGCGGCGGGACCCACGCAGTCGGTGGCCAGCTGCCGGGCGGACTGAGTTCCAGGTACCCGGACGGGCCGGTGTGGGAGGTGGGGCCCCGCGGCGGCGCGCCCCGGCCCCGAGGGAAGCCCCCGGCTCCGTCCTCACACGGACCCTCTCCGGGGAGGGAGAGCCGGAGGCCTCGCCCGCCCAGGGCGCCGGCCCCCGCGCCGAGTGACGCGCGCGTGACGCCGCGCGGGCCACCCGCTTCCGCCCCGTGACGTCAGCGACACACGTGTTTCCGCGTGTGTCGTCGCCCTGCTCGCGCGAGCGTCCTGACCCCGCCGCGGGACCCGGCGTGACCCCGTCTCTCTCTCTCGCGCGCGCGCGCGGCAGGCCGCGAGCCTCTTGCCCTCCGCGGTGAGTCCCGCAGGAAAGCGGCCTCCCGGGGTCCGTGGGGGGCCGCGCGCCTCCAGGCCCTCCTCGCGGATGTGAGAAGTCACCCCCACGCACTCCGCCCCGTACCGTGGGCTCTCGAGCCCTCGCTGTCCTTCGTGTACATTCACGACCTTGTCTTCATGAAGCTGCCTTCTCCCCGGTGACCAGCGTTGGCGATGCTGGAGAGACTCCGCTGGCTGAGCCTCTTATCTGTAAAATGGGGGCAGGATTCACCCGGAGAGAGTTGGGGGCACACGAGTGGCTTTACAGAACACTGCTCACAGAGAGGTGTTTGGAGTTAGTCTTGTTTTCCTTTCTCAGAGAAACATGAGGCGAAATAAGAAGTGCCGTGGGGGAAAAAACCCGTGGAGGAAGAATTTTGTCATGTGCGATCTTTTATTTGCTCCTCTGCCAGAGGAGTCTTTCCGTGCTTTGCATGTGATCTAAGTAAGCATCCTTCCGGGAACTCACTGGATAGGAATAGAGGTAGAAATAGCGCAAGATTTATTAAAAAGTCTTCCACGTGCTATGGATTGGTGCATTGCTCAAAAGCAGTGACCCTTATCCTCTACAAAATGGGAATTAAGAACCTGCCTTACTACCCAGGTCGTGAAGAGTCTCGTCTGTAACGTATATGGAACTACAAGTGATCCGATGACATAAAATGTAGATGACTTTTATGATTTGATAGCACATTTGTTTGTGGTTGCAGATTAGAGTGAAGGGGGAAGGTCATCTGCTAAGGGGTCAGGAGAGGAGCGTTTTCAATATTTGTAGCTCCGATGATTTGGGACAAAGTCTATACTGTAGAGCTTTTGCCACCTCAGAGGGACTGCTGGGAGTCATCATGATATAGGGCTACTTTTTGGAAAGATCTGTGTAGTTTCCTTCATTGCTATGTAAAGTGATCAAACAGGGCTGGGAGATGGCTCAGTGGTTCAAGGCACTTGCCTGCAAAGTCTAATGGCTTGGGTTCGATTCCCCAGTACTCATGGAATGCCAGATGCACAAAGTGGCTCATGTGTCTGGAGATTGTTTGCAGTGGCCCCAGGCAAGGAGGCACTCATTCTCATTTTCTCTCTGTGCCTCTGCTTGCAAATAAATACATAATGTTAAAAATAGTCAAATGAGGCCGGGCCTGGTGGCGCATACCTTTAATCCCAGCACTGGGAAGCAGAGGTAAGAGGATCTCCATGAGTTCGAGGCCACCCTGAGACTACATAGTTAATTCCAGGTCAACCTGGGCTAGAGCGAGACCCTACCTCAAAAACAAAACAAAACAAAGTAAAATGATAAAACAAGCACTAGTTTTTAGCAAGTACTTTTGAGTCCTCCTGTGCCATGACAAAACCAAAACCAGAATAGCATAATAATAATTTTTTTACTTTGAAAAAAATTGTTGCTGGGCATGGTGTGGTGCATGCTTTTAATCCCAGCACTCTGGAGGCAGAGGCAGGAGGATCACCATGAGTTAAAGGCCACCCTGAGATTACATAGTGAATTTCAGGTCAGGCTGAGCTAGAGTGAGACCCTACCCCCAAAACAAAAAAAAAATTGTTTGTGAGGAAAGAGAAAAAGTGAGTATGGGTATGCCAGGGCCTCTTTCTGCTGCAAATGAATTCCAGATGAATGTCTTACTTTGTGCATCTGGCTTTACATGGGTATTGGGTAATCGACCCAGGGTATTAGGCTTTACAAGCAAGCACCTCTAACCGCTGAGCAATCTCTCTAGTCCTACAACAGTTACTTGTAAGTGAAAGTGACTGGAACTTTGTTTTTGATGTGGAATTATCTTTTCACATGGAGAAAGACAGCAATCATTTGAACTGACCTTTGGCTTTCATTTAGAAGTCTATTGTATTTTCCCTCCAATAGTTCTGAGTTTCCATGAGATCTAGAGATGATTTCTTGCTTTCACTTTTTTATTATCCAGTATAAAGACTTCTTTCTGTCTTAAAGCAAAACACTGAAAGATTCATATTTGTCTGTATTACTTAATATCTGGGTAGGTCTATACTGGGATGATGTTAAACCGCAGATCCTGCTACATTCACTCCCTGTCGTGTGTGTGTGTGTGTGTGTGTGTGTGTGTGTGTGTGTGCGCGCGCGCGTGTGCGCGCGCACGCACGTGTGTGCTGTGCATGCGTGTGGAGGCCAGAGGACAACCTGCTGTCATTACTCTCAGCCGAAATCCACCTTTTTTGAGACAGGATCTCTCATTGGTCTGGAGCCAATGAGGATATTTATATTCTCTCCAGTCTAAATATCCCTCTAGCTTTGGTCCCTTGTTTATTTATTTACAGTTATTTAAAAAGTATTTCTATTACTTTTCTATTAATCTCTTCAAGTTTGCCACTTATTAATTTATTCATTACTAAACATGTTGTATGCGTAGTGTATGCCAGGACCACATCTTGAAGCTCTCCTGTTTAACCAAAGCTTCTAGTAAATCCCTACTGCACGTGGAAGGATTTACTAGGAAAGTAAGCAGGCTATGTTTGCTTTAGAATTTCATGTACCATCAGCACTGTGGAGGGGTTCCTACCTTGTCAGTGGGTGAGGGTTGTTCGTGAACCCTTCTTGGTCTCCGGGGAAGTAGAAGGCCAGTATCATTAAGCACAGTGAGCAGTGCAGAAGTCATCTTTGGGAAGTGCACCTCAAGGGTTCCTTCCGGTCCTGAAAGCAGAGGTGCAGCTGATGTCCCGAGTAGCTGAGGCAGGAACTGGTTTCTTCTGGGATTGCTGGAGAGGCCACTCTGAAGATGGGTGTAGGACATTGGCTTCTGCAAGAGGAGATGTGCCAGTTCACAAGAAGCTCTTTCTAATTCCTTTGTAAACTGATCACCATTCTTCTCTTCCCATTTCAGCGGTGACGACACGTGGAGTTAAGATGTCCCCGGAAGTGGCCTTGAACCGCATTTCTCCAATGCTGTCCCCCTTCATATCTAGCGTGGTCCGAAATGGAAAAGTGGGGCTGGATGCTACAAACTGTCTGAGAATAACGGACTTGAAGTCTGGGTATGTGTCAGTACCATTAGAGTGAAGTACCAGACCCAACCCAACTTTTACCTAACACCAAACCTTTCTTGATTCTTGTCACCTTCCAACTCAACTGGGCTTATAACTTTTTATATTTATTCATTTGTTTTTTTGTGCTGCTGGTTGAACCCAAGGCCTCATATATTCCAGACAAGCAATTTACCATGGGTCCCCATTCAGACCTGATTCATTTAGTTTTGTTTAGTTCTTGACATTTTATGCAGTGTGTGTATGTTATGGGGATTGCTTTCTACTAGAATGTTTGTGGGTTGTTTTTCCCTGGCTTATCTCTTTGTGAACAGTGTGCCATGTGGGTTTTAGTCAGTATGGTTTTCATTTATTGGCTTGCTTTCTTGTTTACTGCAGTCCAGTATGTACGGTATGAATTGTGTTTTGCGATTCTGCATCTGACATCATTTGATAATAACTCCTCATATGAAAATTACAATAGCTAGCAGAAACAAGTCATTCTTCACGATGGGGTTGTTAATAGCAAAGTCTCCCACCTGGATATGTTGTTTTAAAAAACCTTCACATTTTATTTTGAAATAAAATTAAATTTACAGCAAAGGTAGAAAAATATTATAGGGAGTTAACATTGTGTTATTATGGATCGCTTTCCAGCCCTTGTTTGAGGTTAGTTGTACCCCTTCTGTTCTTTCTTGGTCCAGGATCCATTCGAGTATGAAGTGCTATTAGCTAAGTCTTCTTAGTTTCTCCAGCCTACAACCTTGATTTTTTTTTTTTTTTTTTTTTTTTAATTTTCAAGCAGAGAGAGGTGGGGGGAGAGAGCGAATTGGAGGGAAGATATGGGTATGTCAGGGCCTCTTGCCACTGCAAATGAATTCTAGATGCATGCACTACTATGTGCATTGGCTTTTTGTGGGCACTGGGGAATAGAAACCAGACCATCAGGCTCTGCAGGCAAGCACCTTTAACCAACTGAGCAATCTCTCTAGCCCAACTTGACACTTTTGAAGATCTCTGACTAGATTTTAAAATACATATATATTTAAAAATATATATATTTGAAGTATTTATTTGCAAGCAGAGAGAGAGAGAGAAAGAAAGAGAAAGAGAAAGAATGGGCCCTTTGGGGCCTCTATCCACTGTAAATGAACTCCAGATGAATGTGGCACTTTATGCATCTGGCTTTACATGGGCACTAGGGAATCAAACCTGGGTCCTTAGGCTTTGCAGGCAAACACCTTAACCACTGAATCATCTCCAAGCAAGTAAGGGGCTGAGAGGAGGGAGAGAATGGGTATACCAGGGCTTCTTGCCACTGCGAATGAATTCCAGATACATGTGCCACTTTGTGTATCTGGCTTTACATGGGTACTGGGGAATCAAACCTGGGTCATTAGGCTTTTCAGGCTAGTGCTTTAACCATTGAGCCATCTGTTTCACCCCTCTGATTTCTTTTATTGGTTTAGAATTTTGTGCTAAGTAGTTCACTGCTATGTTGCGGTCAGCTTTCTCATTGCTGCAGAAAGAACCTGACCAAAAACAAGCTGATGGGAGGAAAGGGTTTATTTTGGCTTACAGGCTAGAGTGGAAGCTCCATGGTGACAGGGAAAATGATGGCATGAGCAGAGGGTGGACATCACTTCCTGGCTTCACACTGCCCATGATTGTTTCCAAAAAATAAAATCATGTTGCACAACCAATGACCCTCTCTTCCTGCATTTGTTATACTCCATAGTACCAGGTGAGCTACCAACTTGTTAATCCAGGGGAGATAAAGCCGACTTTAAGAGCAGGACACTCCTTCAGCATTCAGGTTCCTTACTTCAAAAGAGTCCACAATTTTCTTGCTGTCTCAGTGCAGATCACCTGGCCAAGTCTCTCAAACTATTGCAGCTAAATGGGCATCGGTTTCAGCCCAGAGTTTCTGTGCTATCTCCATCTGCTCACACCAGTCTATTTCTTCACAAAGCAACCCTGTACAAGTTTGCAGTGCTCTGCTAATGCCATCACACCCCTCTGCTCATGCCATCGTTTTCCCTGCCAGGATGGAGTCTCCCCTTTATTCCGTAAGCCTAATAAACCCATTCTTCCACAAGCCGCTTTTGCTTGGGTTCTTTCTGCGCAGCAGCTAGAGAGTTGACTCAGCAGCTGGGAAATAGGTATATTCCTGGGTCCGCTGGCCAGCCATCAAACCTACTTGGTGACTTCCAGGCACGTGTGAGATCCTGTCTCCTCACATAGATGCATAGTACCTGAGGAACAGTATTCAAGGTTGTCCTCCCACCTCGGAGTGTACACACAGGTATGTGCATGCACACATGAGTGCACACACACAAATCTGGCTTTTTACACATGTTCTGGGGATTGATCTTAGGTTATCATGCTTGTTAGGCAAACACTTCATAAGTGGGTCATCTCCCCAGCCATTTTAAAAAACATTTATTTATTTTCAAGCAGAAGGTGGAGGGAGGGAGATAGGGAGAGAAGAAGGGAGGGAAGGAAGGAAGGAAGGGAAAGGAGAGAGAGAATGGGCTCACTAGTGCCTCCAGCTGCTTCAAACAAACTCCAGATGCATGTGCTATTTTGTGCAACCAGCTTTATGTGGGTGCTGGGGAATTGAACCCAGGTTGTTAGGCTTTGCAGGCAGGCAACTTAACAGCTGAGCCATATTTCCAGCTCCATTTTTTTTTTTAGTAGCTTGCCACAATAAACATTTGAGCATTCATTATGGTCAGGTGACCAGTCATTTTATTTAAACTGACAATTCATTCTCACTTCTTATTTCTCCCTTGTTTAGGACTATGTGTATCTCTAAAATTCTTTAGTAGGCAATCAGTTTCTGAAGGACAGAGTATTTAGCTTGTTGGTCTGCCTCTGCTAGGTCGGCACGGTAATTTCCACACGTAATGTAATGAGTATGGTTGAATGAATGAATGAATGGGTTGGGAATTTCTGGAGAGGTTTGACTTGGAGATCAGAGTGATTTGTTCTTGTGGCTTGGACAGGTGTTTATTGTTCTGATAATATATTGCTTAAATCTATTACATGTAACTCTAAAGATGATTTTCCCTGACAAATGAGGTAACATTTTTGAAGTTGTAGCAAAATATATTACAATATTAGTTTTACTCTTTTTGATAAAATATATCATGAGATCTGAAGCAGCCAGATTATTAATTTCAGGGAATCATTCCAATAGTTTACTGAGTGTTTATTCTTTGCTGTGTTACTTTGATCACCAACTTGTGCTATTTGTAGGATGCTATATTTTGTCATTTTTAGTGATTTTTGTAATCTTGAAGATGTCTAAGTGTGTGTTCAGCATTGGGGAGAGAAGGCTGCAGCCTGTGGCAGCTGAGCCTTTCAGCACACTGCAGTGACTCAACTTTACTGGCACATGACTGTTGGGGGCATCTGCTGTGACATCTTATCCACCTACAACTACCTGTTGCATTTTTTGTCCATGTTCTGAATTTCATTACTTAGTTTAAAATAGATACTCAGTGTAAGTACTTGGTTACTAAGTAGATAGAGCAGTTTTAAAAGCCGAGTGGTTTAAGCTCTGAAGGCTGGTGTTGCATTTACCTTCTTGTTGCTGGGACAAACACCGGACCAGAATCAGCTTCTGGGAGGAAAGGGTTTATTTCAGGTTTATAGATTCCAGGGGAAGCTTCATCATGGTGGGAGAAGCTGGCTCACTTTATCACACATCCAGAGCAGAGAGAGAAAGCGAGCAGCCAATGCTCAAGCTGTCTCAGAACACACCTTAGGGCTAGACTCCACTCCAAGATGTGCCCCTGGTGACCCCTCCTTTAGGAGGGCTGTGCCTACTAAGGGCTAAGTAGGAAACTCAGTCACCACAACTAGTCTCATTCTGGCTGTCTTTGTCTGTAGTGGGCAGACTGGACCTTGCTCCTTTATGAGCCTGGTGTCTGGAAAGAAGCTGCTGTCTGGGAGCAGTCGTTTAACTCTGAAGAGGGGAGTTATAATACTTAGTATGTAGCTGCTTACTTGGTTTTCTTTCTCCTTTTTTTTTTTTGGTTTTCACTCTAGCCCAGGCTGACCTGGAATTCACTGGAGTCTCAGGGTGGCCTTGAACTCATGGTGATCCTCTGCCTCCCAAGTGCTGGGATTAAAGGCATGTGCCACCATGCCCAGCTTCCTCTTTGATCTTCTTATACTTTTCTCTGGTGCATGTAGTCATACTGTCTCCTGGTTATACATAAATATGTCTCTAGGCAGTTTATTATTTTTCATGCTTGAAGAGGTCATACAAGTGATGTCCTTTACATGAAATTTGCTTGTTTTATTTATTTTTATTTTGAGACCATATTGCCTGGACAGGCGTTGAATCTGCAATCCTTCTGCCTCAGCCTCCTGAGTGCTGGGAATACAAGCATTGTACCACTATGCCTGGCTTAGTTTTAAATTAGAAAGACTTATTTATGTTAATATTGATGGCTATAATTCTTTCATTTGAACTACCATATCATAGTGTGCTGTGTGACTATGACCCCAGTTTCAAGAAAGTTAAAAAAAATTTATTTGATGTGTGTGTGTGCATGTGTGTACACATGCTCACATATGGGTATGGCAGGCCTATTGCAAACGAATGCCAGATGCTTGTACCACTTTTATTTCTGGCTTCCATGGGTGGCTTGGGAATTGTACCTGGGCTGGCAGGCTTGGCAAGCAAGTGTTTTTGGCTGCTGAGGCATCTTCTCAGTATTTAATTCACTATATTTTGACAGAGAGTACTAGAGTGAACATTCCCTCATGTACACTTAAGAAGATACATGTGAGGATATTTTCTGGTGCAAAGTTTCTCGATTTGGATATGTTTACACATTAGTAGTTGTACAAATCAATTGAGTGAGTCACTCCAACATTGAAAATATGAATAAGAACAGAATGGAAATTCTCAGAATGTGTCACCACATATTAAGAGTAAATAGTGTTTTGTGAATTTTCATTTTAGTTGAATAATTATATGTGTGCTGGGTTATAATAAAAATACATGAGTAATGATTAAAAAAATTTGAAAGCTATTCCTTGCTGGTATTCTAGACATAATACATCTTTATTTTTTTTTTTTATTAGATGTAGCCAGTTAGTATCATTTTCTTTCCACCAGAAAGAAATGTGAGTTCTCATTATTCTGTAGCCTAACCCAATATGTGGTATTGGCGAGCCAATGAGTATGAAGTGGTATCTACCTTAATATAGTTTTAAAAAAATATTTTATTTATTCATTTTCAAGCAAAGAGATAGAGATAGATAGATAGCTAGAGAGAAAGTGAGACAGAGATAGAGAGAGAGAGAGAGAGAGCGAGCACCAGGGCCACCACCTTGTGGGTCTGGCTTATCCGGGGGCCTTAGGCACTGGAGGCAAGTGCCTTAACCGCTGAGCCATCTCTCCAGCCCTACCTTAATATAGTTTTAATGTTAAGTTTCTCTGATTACTAGAGTGATAATGAATCTTTTCATTTGCTTATTGTCAATTCAGATATCTTCATTTGGGGATAGTCTTAGTTCATCTTTAAAATGAATTGTTTTGGATTTTCATCTTTTGGCATTTAGATGTATTACAAGTAACTGTGTGGAGTCTGTGATTTATATTTTCATGTTGCTGCTGCTGATGTCCATTTCAGGTGGGGAAATAGTGCCCATATCAAATTCATCAATATTTTCAAGGGTAAGACACACACACACACACACACACACACACATTTTTTTTAAAAGAAATTTTGGTCTCTATAAAATATCTAAGAATTTTAAAGGATCATTGTATATAAATTTGCTTTTTTCCTTATAAAATATGGGGTAAGACAAGGTATAGGTTTCTCTCCATATGGGCAGTTGATTGACCCAGCATGGTTCTTTGCCCATGAGTGTGCAATGTTATCTCCTGCTATCAGGTTTATATCACATGTGGACTGTTCTAGGCATTCTTTCCTGGGTTTTCACCCCCCTAGTTTTAAAAGTTATTTTATCTTTGTAGGATGTCATGATAGCTATCAGAACAAACTCTCCACATCCATCTTGTTTCTCCTGTTTAACCAGATGAACTAGATATTTTAAGAAATAACCTCATTTAATAGTTGTATATGGCTCTATCAGGAAACCGATCATAATTTAGTTAACAGAACTTCTCTTTTTAATTCACCGAGCAAAGGAAATGAAAGAAGATTGACCTGGTGAGGATAATTGAGAGGTGATGTTCAGGAAAGCTCTCTCTGAGATGACATTAAGATGAGTCATGAAAGGGGAGATTCATTCAATGTGAAGAGTTCAGGGAATTGATGCAAAAAGGAACTAACCATGTGCAGTGGCAGGAAGACGCTTTGCGTGCTCAAGGATCTGTAAGACCACTGTGGTTGGAATGTAGAGAGAGTATATGAGAGAAAAATGAGAATTTAGAGGTGGTCAGTGATCAAATTATGTAGAGTTTAGGAGATGAGATTTGAAGCTGTGTTTTGTCCTGAGTGAAATGAAAAGCTGTTAAGTAGCAGAGTCATGATCTTGCTCACGTTTAAAGATAAAATTGCTGCTTGTTATATGGAGAATGTTTTGTTCAGGGTATGTTGTACTAGCTAGCTAGCTATTACTATAGACCAGGTGCAAGTGAGAGATGATAGGATCTTAGAATGTGATGGTGGCAGTGGGGAGAGAAAGAGAGAAAAGAGTCAATTAATCAGTTGTTCAGAAGGTAAAATAATAGGGCCATTGAGTATGAGGTTTTAAAGGGTCTCATGAATGACCGCGGTAAGGAGTCCTTGTGTTGCAGCCTGGGTGGATTGTGCTCTGGGTCCACCCCACTGCTGGCTTTCAAGACTTGCTTCTCTCCTGCATTGCGTCTCATACCTTGTCTTCTTGTTTTGCCCTTTACTTTGTTGAAACTTATACTCTCACAGCATCCCAAGGAAGGAAGAAGAGAAAAATTTTGAGGGTTCTTGGAAATCTAAAAATGTTGTTATTCTTGTTTTAAACTTGATTGATAATTTGGGCAGGTTCAGAAGTCTTAAGTTCATTTGATTCTTGGAGACTTTGATCTGTAACCTTGGAGATGCCCAACATTCATATTGCTGTAGCTCCATGGATTCAGTATCTTCTCTTATCTCCATAAGAATGTTAATGTTAGTTTAAAAATTCTTTGGGTCTGGGGAGGTGGCTCAGTGGAAAAGCACTTGCTGTGCAAGCATGAGAGCCTGAGTTCAGATCCCTAGAACCCTTGTAAGCCACATCTGTAATCACAGCACACCTATATTGAGATAGGAAACAGAGACAGAAGAACCCTCTGTAAGCTGATGGGTCCCTAGTCTGGGCAGGGTACACAGCAGTGAGCACCGAGAGACCTAGACTCAAACAAGGCAGAAGGCAAGGACCGACATCCAGGGTTCTCCTCTGACTTCACACATGTGCCATGGCATGCACATGCCCATACACATTCCTGCATCATACACATGTACACACACTAAGCCAAAAATGCTTGGTGGTGTGCAGTGCTCTAGAGGCAGAGGTAGAAGGATTGTTGTGAGTTCAAGGCCAGTCTGGGACTACAGGCCAGCCTGTGCTAGAGTGAGACTCTACCTTGAAAACAACAGCAGCAACAACAACATTGTCCTCCCAAATCGAAAAACCAGAAACAGAATACTTTTTTGTACGTTATGTTCTCTGTTCTACTCTTCTTCATGTGAATGGCTTTCATTACAGTGTTGATTCTTGGCAATCAATGTTTCTGAAATGATATGCATTTCAATGTGAATTTGAAGCCTTTTGACTATGGTCAGGTCACTTAATGAGCTTCACTGTAATATTATTGGACAACATCTGGGCCTTTCTATTGGTGAGTGCCTGATGCACTGTCTAGAAGCATTTTTCTGAGCTGTAAAATAGCACTCATGAAGCATACATTCCTGTACATCACTAAATTCCAATTTTTAGGCCAAAGATTGTGCAAAATGTAAGACTTGATGCACTTAGTATATTACATATTTACATAGGATACTACATTGCTTATATTAGTATTATAAATTTTGTAAGATTACTTGCTAACTTAATAGATGGAAATGATATTTACTCTTGTCATAATTATCTCTTTGTTGAGAGAATATTATCAGTTCATGCCATTTATTCATTTTTGTGATGGGATATTTGTCTTATTATTGATCTACAAAGCTCATATGTTACCACTGTTAACCTTTTTGATAATGTGTTGCCTATGTTACCCCTAGATTTTCAGTCTTTCAGGCAAATCTTAATTTATTTCATATGCAGAAACTTAGATATCCCGCTTTTGTAGTGTAGTAGTCAATGTGCTGTACATGGGAAGGAGGATTCAGAAGGTAACGGACAGCCAGCACCTCCTCCTCCTTTCCTCTTACTTTGCCTCTCTGGAGACCACTTCTGTCATCTGTTTCTTCTATTTCCTTCTTAAATCATTTTTTGTGTATGTAAGCCCTCTTTTTCATTTTATGCAAGCACTGGTCATATTGGCTTGTTATAATAATGACCCTGAAAATCATGTCCTTCGAATGTAACCCTGCCTCTCACCAAGAAGTCCTGAGTTGTGACTTGATTTCACCAGTAGGACACTGGAGAGTGATGTGTACTTCTGAGTCTTGGCCTCTCAGTTCCATTTTCATTCTTTGAGTGCCACCAGAGCTGTGTTCTGGGTGTCCTGAAGTGTCCCTGAAAGACCATGGCCCATGAGCCCCAGCTGTACTCAGCCCCACAGCTAGTCTGTCAGGGAGGCCTCTAACCAGTGTGCAGACTGGAGTAGGGAGTTCCTTTTAAGAATGCTGGCCATAAGTGGTGGCTAGTGCGCATGCTCATTGATCTGAGGTAGAATCCATCAGTACTGACACTGCTGGAATGTGATGATTGTACTGATCGCAGGGCGACCTTCAGGAACTGTTCCTTACATGGTTTAAACTGGAAGAAATACAGGCTCTTCCTACTCCTCTTGCTGTTTCTTTCCCTTAGATCCTTTTTAGCTTGTTTAGTTGTCTTATATATGCTAATATAGATCATCTCTTTTTTTTTATTTTTTGTTTTTTTTCGAGGAAGGGTCTCCTCTAGCCCAGGCTGACCTGGAATTCACTATGTAGTCTCAGGGTGGTCTCGAACTCATGGTGAGAACTCATGGTGATTCACCTACATCTGCCTCCTGAGTGCTGGTATTAAAGGTGTGGGCCACCACGCCCATCTTAGATAATGTTAATTAAACTATTTATGGATCTTTTAACATTTAAAAGTATTGACATAGCTAGGAGTCTAGGTGCATTCTTGTAATCTCAGAATTTGAGGAGGCTGAAACAGGAGGATCTCAAATTCAAGGCTAGCCTGGGGAACCTAGCAAGATCCTGTTTCAAAAGAAAATATGAAAAAGAAAAACAAAAAAAGGCTGGGTAATTCCACCAGTGGTAGAGCTTTCCAGGCTCAGATTTCAGTCTGGACACTGCAAACAAACCTAACCAAAGCAAAACGCAAAACAAAAACCCTGGGCTGCCGCATATGTTGTGGGTTTTTTTTTATTTTTATTTTTTATTTTTTTTGCAGTAGGGTCTCCTGTTGTGTTTTTAAATAGTTTTTATTTTATATTTTGTACTTTGGTTGTTTTGGCCTTGATCAGTAAACATTTCAATCAACAACCTTGAAAGCCTCTGCTGAGGTTCTCTAACCTAGGGTAGTCACTGAAGAACAAAGCTGGGTCTGAATTGGTTGTGGTTGTGAATCAGGCTTGTTTCAGGGTGATTTCATTTGCTGTGGATAGTGGGGTAGGGAAAGAGGTGAAGGGAAACAGCTAGTTTCACGTGTAGTGTGGGCGGAAGCGGCATCCAGTCAGTCTAACTACTCATGCTGTTCAAGGAACAACTGCAAAATGTCTCCTCCTGCTCTTGTCTCCTGGATTCTACTCCAGATAATTTTGTAGCATTTTGTGACTAGTATTAGTTTCACTACAACGATAAATTAGCAAAATTGCTTGTACTTACAGATGTGTGAGAGCCTGTGTTGCATACTTGTATGCACATAAGGTTTTTTAGGGCTCCAAATTATTTCTATACTATCATTTTATATGCTAAAAGTGGTCTTATTTATGCTCATGTTAAAAGGCAGAAAAACTCTCCTTTTTGCTGCCATGTTGCTTGAGAAATAATTTTATGTCCTTCTCAGGGCCACATTTCCTGAGTAATCTGTTTATCTTTCTCCTGGCATACTTTGAAGGGTTAGTTTATCCCAGTGGCCTTGCTGAAGTTTTGTTTTATGAAAATTTTTTTCTCCTTTTTATCTCAGCCTTTATGCTTGCCAATTTGTGGATCCAAGTCTTGAATCAAATGGATGTTTTGAAGGACATTTTTTCATGTTCTGCTTCCCCCCTCACATCCCCATCTTCCCCCTCCCAAATCCACCCTCTATTGAATCCCTTTCCAAGTAGTCTGTCTTATTTTGATATCATATTTTCCTCCTATTATGAATGTCTTGTGCAGGTAGTGGCATTTTGTGTCTGAAAGATTGCATTGTAAGCAGTCGTACCCTTCCTTTGGCTCTTACAATCTTTCCACCACCTTCCACAATTGATCCTGAGCCTTGGAGATATGACAGAGATGTCTTGCTTAGTGCTGAACACTCCACTGCCACTTCTTCTCAGCACAATGGCGACTCTTGAGTCTCCCCTGTGGTCACCACCATCAGAAAAGGAAAGCTTCTCTATCCAAAAGTGAGATAGTATTAATATATGGTCATAAACATAGGTATTTAGAGGGCAGTTTGTGGGCATAATATATCTATTTAGCCAGACAACAGTAGTCATTACTCCCCTAGCTCTTATGACTTCCTCAGCCATAGGCTTTTGACTAGGATTTTAGTACTAGACATAGATTCCCTCCCATGGAGCAGGCCTCCAGTCCAATCAGAGAGCAGGTAGTTTCCCCCAAAATAAACATGCCACTATTGTATGAGTTGGCACATTTGGTCTGGCTGGCCAGGCGTAATGGTTACAGAGTCCACTGTTGGTTAACACTGTTGGTGATTTCTCTCTCACAAAAGGCTGCTGCATAGCTCTTTCCAGCATTCTCTTTTGTTTTTCTTTTTGTTTTTCAAAGTAGGGTCTTGCTCTAATCCAGGCTGATTTGGAACTCACTATATAGTCTCAGAGTGGCCTTGAACTCACAGGAGTCCTCCTCCTTCTGTCTCAGTGCTGGGATTAAAGGCATGCACCACCATGACAGTCTTTTCAGCATTCTGACAGCTAGTCAACAGGGAGGAGGTTGCCAGTACAGCTCAGTGACTTACAGCCCAAGCATGTGACGTCTTCAGCAATAGGGTCTTACTATCTTGTTCTGCTGGACAGCCAAGAGCCTTGTCAGTGGCCTATAATGTTTTGGTGGCATCAGGAGCCTCCCTGGCCAACAACTCACTTGAGAGTATCCCACCCTTGGCACTGAAGTTTTTCTAGTAACAGTCTATGGCTTTTGTGTGCACCATTATCCACCTCTATAGGATACTTCTGACCATGCTCTCTCTCTCTTTTTTTCTAAAATATATATTTATTGTCCATAATGAGTTACATTATTTTCTTTTGACTTTTTAAAATATTTTATTTATTCATTTTCAAGCAGAGAGATAGGGAAAGAGAGAGAGCACACCAGGGCCACCACCTTGTGGGTCTGGCATATGTGGGTACTGGGGAATTGAACCCTGGGCCTTAGGCACTGGAGGCAAGTGCCTTAACCTCTGAGCCATCTCTCCAGCCCATGAGTTACATTATTTAGTGGGCAAACAATGAGTTGTTATCACCAATTCCCCAATGCTCCCCTCCCCATCCCCAATCAGCTGGATATCCTCCTCCGTGGGCCGTCTGGATCAGTCCTTGTGGCAGGGGACCCTGGATAGCCTAGTATTTCTCTCTTTTTAATGTAATAAAACCCATGAAACATAAACTTCACCCTTGTAACCATTTTTAAATGTGGCATGTGGAGATGTTGAACATGTCTAAAACTCTTCCTCTTGAAAACCAAATTGTACCCATTAAAGTGTAACTCATATCTCCCTCTACTCAGCCACTGGTAAGTGATATGCTACTTTGCCTTTGTGAGTTTAACTACTTTAGGTGGCTTGTAGATGGAATAATGAAGTGTTTATACTTAGCACAGAATCTTCAAGGTCCATCCATATTGTAACATGTCTCAGGGTTGTCTTCTTCTTAAGGCTGGGGAATAGTCCATTTGTGTGTGTATGTATCACATTTTGTTTATTCATTCATCTTTTGATGGACATCTGTTGCATCTTCCTTTTGATACTGCTGTAAGAATGTACAACTAGGGCACAGCAGTTAAACGTGTTTGCTTGCAAAGCCTGACAACCCAGATTTGAGTTCTTAGTACCTGCATAAAGCCAGATGCACAAAGTAGTACATGTGTCTGGAATTCTTTTTCAGGAGGCCCTGGTGTGCCTATTCTCCCTCCTTTCCTCCCTCCCTTCCTCTGTCTGTCTGTCTGTCTCTCTGTGAATATAAATAAATAAATAATAAAAATATTTAAAAATCTTAAAAAAGAGAGAGAATAGGGCTGGAGAGATGACTCAGCAGTTAAGGGGCATGCCTGCAATGCCAAATGATCCAGGTTAGATTCCCCAGTACTCACATAAAGCCAGATGCACAGTGGCACATGCATCTGGAGTTCATTTTCAGTGGCTGAAGGCCCTGGTACACCAATTCTTTCTCTCCTCTATTTCTTTCTGGTTTCAAATAAATGCATAAAAATACTTAAAAAGAGAAAATGTACATTACCTGTTTAACCCGTTTTGGGGTGTATGTCTAGAAGTGCACTTGCTTGATAGGATGGCAATCTGGTGTTCAGTTTTGATGACTAGTGTCATTCTCTACAACGTGGGGCATCTCTTTACCCTGTTAATAGTTCCTTGATGTTCAAAACCCTTACCTTAATAAATCCAAGCTACTTAAATATAAGTATCTTATATATTCCTTACTTGGTGAAGTTGGACTCTGAAGAGTGCCTGCCCCTCAGCATTCTTTCTCTTGCTGCAAACAAATACCCATCCAACTTTAGTGGGTGGCTGGAGAATTGAACCTTGGGCCTTCAGATTTAACAAGCAAGGGCCTCTAACCACTGAGCAATCTCCCCTGCCCCAGCACTGCCTTTCTGTGCTTTCCTTTAAAGTCTAGATGAAGCTGTGCGACCATTAAGCCCCACTTCCAAGTCACCAGCATCCTCTTCCATGGGAAAGAAGAGCCACTCACTGATGTCGCTACTCTCAGAATCAGGATCATTGTTAGGCTGGTGATTAGGCTGTGGTGATTTTGGCAGTAGTGGGCAGATCATGCTAAGACATCAGCTATCTTAAGGGACTCTGGGTTTGGCCATAAGGACAATACTATAATGGCTTCTCTGAATAATACTAATTAGCATTGTAGTGGAAATGCTTGGATTACTACATTGTAATCCTTATGGTAATCTGCCCTTATCTGCAATTTTATTCTTTTTTAAAAATATTTTATTTATTTGCAAGGGGAGAAGGGGAGAGAGAGAGAGAGAGAGAGAGAGAAAGAGAGAGAGAGAGAGAGAGAGAGAGAGAGAGAATATGGATGCACCAGGACCTCTAGCCACTGCTAGATGCATGCCCCACTTTGTGAATCTGGCTTTATGTGGCTATGGGGAATTGAACTTGGGTCATTAGGCATTGCAGGCAAACACCTGAACCTTTGAGCCATCTCCAGCCCTTGCAGAACAGTTCCCCATGGCCACTCAGTAAAGAGTTGTTGAAATTCTAGGAAACTTCTGACTGGAATGAAGTGGCCCACCATGTGAATATGTTGTTTGGTGTTAAAGAATCCAGCTAATGATCCCAAGGCCAATTCTTGCAAGGAATCGAGCTCATGGACTAAATGACATGATGGTGGATGTGGTCACTGGACAGTAGGGATAGAATGATTGTGCTTGTGTGGAAAAGGCCTCTGTTGTATGTATGTGTACATATGTATATCAAGAGAAAGGTTTGGAAGGATTTAGCAAATTCAATACAGTGGTTAGTCAGGAAAGAAAATGATTATGAATAATGAAGTGAAAAAGTTTTATTTGTATAGTTTGTAGAGAAAGTGACTTTGGCTTAAATGAGCTCTTGCTATAGGGTTTCCAAAGACAGAAGAGAACATTGGTGTTGGCACGAAGAAGGTAGGTTTTGGATGCAGAACAGAAGTGGACTGGTGGAGGAATGACAGTCACAGGAGGACTCTGTGCTCTTCCCAGTGAGGACTTATCATTAAGAACTCCATGAGAGCAGATGGTGTATGGTCCAGAAATGATACACTTCAGTACATCCTTGAAACAAACATAAAATTGATTTTACTGTGAACTGGGTAGTGGGTATTGACCAAGGCTAATAATGGATTTAGAGCTCTAACGGGGCCTGTTAGTTGTAGTTTTCATAAAGAAATGAGTAGTAAATGAATTTAGCACTTATTACTAGTATGCATTTCTTTTACTTAGGCTGATACTTGCCCCCAGTAAATCTGTGAGGAAGTTTAATACTCATCCTTAGACATTTTTAAGCACATGAGAGGTTACAAAACTTTTCCAAGGTTTCTTAGCTGGTAATTGGTGGAGGTCTGGGCTAGGTCCAGGTTTTCTTCACCAAATGTTATATTATTATCATTATATTTTTCAAGAAAAGATACAATGTGGCTGTAGAATGGGTTCTAGCTGTCTCTCTTTGTGAAACATCTTTTGGTTCTTTAAGAAAACCCAGTAACTGGTTAGAATTCAAATAGAAATTTTTTAGGAGAATAAGACTAAAATATCAAGACTAGCTCAGTATTGGAAATGACTTAGAAAATGTAGCTATCTAAAATAAAAATAAGATGGGCATAATGGTACATGCCTTTACTACCAGCAGAGGTAGGAGGAGCACTGAGTTCAAGACCAGTCTGGCCTAAAGTGAGTTCTAGGTCAGCCTGGGCTACAGTGAGACCCTACCTTGACCACCCCCCCCCAAAAAAAAAGATAAAGAAGAATAAGTTGTTGAAGTCACCTTGCAGGTTCTAAGTAGTCAGCTAACCTGGTGATAAAGTTTAAGGAGTGGACTGTATTGACATTGCTGTCAACTGAGAAGAATATCAAGAGGAGGAGCTCATGTTTGTTACTGCTGGGAGGAGCATAGTGTGCCGGTGATTTGGACGTCAAAGAGCAGTTCATCCCACGTCCAGAGAACACCAGCAGCTAAAGAATCTTTAGTGAATTGTCTCTAGCCTTTGCTGAAAGAATAAGCTTTAAAACATTTCCAGTCAGTCTCTGGTAATTTTGTAAATTATACAGATGAATTACTAGGAAAACGAGGAGAAAAGAAATGAGGGCTGAGAGCTGTCTCAGCGGGTAAGGCACTTGCCTGCTCAAAGGCTACCGACCGGGATCTGGTTCCCCAGTACTCACGTCAGCCAGTCGCACAAAGTGGCACATGCATCAGGAGTTCCTTTGCAGTGGCTAGAGGCCCTTGTGTGCCTGTCCTCTGTCTCCTCTCTATGTCTCTCTGCTTGCAAATAAATTTTTTTATAAAAAGAAATGAAACACTAAGCTTGATTAAAAGAATTGGATTTTTCTCATGGATTAGTAATAGCTAGCTAATATAATAAAATTGGTATATGGACTTCAGTATGAGTAGCACTATTCTAGAAAAATCTTGCCATTCTGACAGTCTAGAGTTGGCTTTTTTTATTCTCTCTCTCATGTTCATAAGTTTGTGGGCACGTGTGTGTGTGCGTGCATGTGGAGGCTAGAGGTTGACATTGGATGTCTTTCCTAATTGCTCTTCACCATATTTTTTGAGACAACAGCCCAAAGAATCCTCCTGTCTCTCCCTCCCCATCACTGGGAGTCCAGGGCCTTACTATCACACCTGGCTTTTACATGGGTGCTGAAGATCCAGACTGGGTTCTTTTTTTTTTTTTGAGGTAGGGTCTCGCTCTAGTCCAGGCTGACCTGGAATTCACTATGTAGTCTCAGGTTGGCCTTGAACTCACGCAATCCTCCTACCTCTGCCTCCCGAATGCTGGGATTAAAGGCGTGCGCCACCACGCCCGGCTATACAGGTTAGACTTGGTTCTTATGCTTGTGTTGCCAACACTTTTCTCATTGAGCCATCCTTCCAACCCCATGGAGTCGACCTTCTTAAAATTTTATCTTAGACACAAAACTGGGTAATATGTCTATTTTTTAAAACAAATCTAGACCACCCTGAGACTACAGAATGAATTCCAGGTCAGCCTGGGCTAGAGTGAAACCTTACCTCAAACAACAACAACAAAAACCAAAATCTAGTAGATGGTTATAAGAATGAAGACTTCTCTCATTTTTTTTTTTTAGTTAGTTGGATAGATAAAATTCAGAGTATTATTACTTTGTATATTTACTTTTTTTTTTGAAACAGGATCTCGTTGTAGCCCATGTTGGCCTCAAACTTCCTGTGTAGTGGACGTAACTAAACTCCTGATCCTTCTGTATCCATCTCCCAAGTGCTGGGATTACAAGGAAGCATGGCTTTTGGGCAAAGAGAATGTTTATAATCCAGTTTCTTGTAAACATTGTCTGTATTACTTACCTAAATTTTCTCTGTATAAGAAAAGCATAACCTCTGGGTGAAGTGATCAGAAGAAGGAGTCAAAGGACAGCCTGAACTACCTTGAGATATAGCCTGTCTCAAAAAGAAAAACAAGAGCAATATATACTGAGCACCTAGTATGTGTGAGGCACAGTGGGGGTTACCTAAATAAAGCCTGAGGCTCCTCAGGGAAGCAGGTCCAAGCGCCCCTGTCTAGTCCCTTGGCAGAGCTTGCTCTCCAGTCCTTCCCCACCGAAAGTTATTCAGAAAAGATCATGCCCACGGGGTTCAAAAGTTAGGAAATATGTCTAGTCAGGACCTGTTTTGGGTCAAGGGATGAAAATAATGACTTAGAAAGGTTATAAGAATATTTTTATTGAAAAAATAAGTGCCTATTATAAAATTACTTTTTTATGCAGTTATATTGAATATTAAATGTAGAAAAATAGTATGTCATCTGGCCTGAGTTCCAATAAAATTTATTTATGTGGATTACCAACATCCTCACACTTGGAGCAGCAGCTGGTTTGAAATTTGTGTGTTTGGTGTGCCTTCAATGTGGTTGTGGAGCGAGTGTGTCCTCTTCGCCACCACCTTGTACCAGGGAGCTGTTTCAGTTGCCACGTGCCTGCAGGTCCTCAGCAGGATTAAACTTCTAGCAGGGTCTGTCTCCAGGTTTTGTCCCAGTTGAAGGACAGTTGCAGGAAGGTGTTTTGCGTTCCCCTCTTTGGCCAGCTCCAACTCATTCTGAGAGGCCTTTTTTTTCCCTAGTAAGCCTTCCTTGATACAGCTAAAAGCAGTCCCTGTTTTCTTAAATCAATTGTGTTTATATCTTTTAACCACTAATTTGGCAATTAATCATGTTAATTGCTTCGTGACTTGCATCTATTGTTGTCTTGACTTGTTATTTAAATTGTATCTTGTGATTTCTGGCTTTGATTACAGTGCAAGTTTCTTGGAAAATCTAGACTCCTTTCTGTATAACTCTTGGAATGTGAACTCCAGACTTATCTTGATCATGTACTCTGTCTGTCTTTGTTTGGTAGCTGTAACAAAATGCTTTCTATTGGGTAATATATTCACAGTAAAGATGTATCTCAGTCCTGCTAGGCTGGGAAATCCATGATTGTAGTGCCAGCAATTAAGTGTCTGGTGAAGGTGGTTCCTTGTGGATGGTGCCCTCTGTGCAGAAGAACCAGCAGACTTCCACAGAGCCAGCCAGCTTCTGTCTTATATCAACACACTGAGGATTATAGGAATTTTGGAAACATAAGGATTCAGGCTGTGGCACATCCACAACTGTTTGATTATGAACCCAGATATATGCTTTTTAAATTTAATTATACATTATAAAATACAAATGTGATTGTGGAGCACACATACAAATCAAAGACTTTCCCCTTTTAGTTATCTATTAAAAATAGTACTTGAGCACATATTTCTGCTGAAATTGTAACTCATATTGGAATTTAAACCACATTTTGTTATAGAAAATCCACTGTTATTTAAAGATACTCTCTAAAGTAGAGTTGAAGTTTATCATTTATAAAAGGAGATATGGTGTAGAAGCTGGGAAGAACAGTTAATGCCACATGAACTGGCAAACCCATTTTTCTTAAATATTTTAATTTTGTAATTTTTAAAAACATTCTGGGGTGAGTCACTTATTTTGGTAATGGCAATTTGGAATTCTGTGCTAGAAATTTTCTAGTAGGTTTCTAGAAATGGTTTTTAGGCTTTGGAAATATAGAGAGGTGCATGTGGTGCATCAGGAATATTGTATGTCCTCAAGTAGGTCGATCCATTTCCTTGGAGATGACCAGAATAAAACCCACCACAGTGAAGTTTTGCGGCTTTCTCTTACCAGTTTTACTTCCTGCTTCCCTGGAGGAGGGCAGGAGTCTTGACCTTGTGCCATTTGATTTAATCAGCTGAATGGGCGGTCATTTCTCTCCAAGGCTGAGAATATGAATGTCCTTGAATCTGTTTGAATGATTTTGCTTTTTGAAGATCATTTAAGTGGATGATAAGAGAACCTGTCAGTCATTTGGTTTCTTTACTGCTGTGTCCAGTCTGGGTGCCATGGAAATTTTGAAACTGATTTAGTCTGAGTGAAGTTATTGATGCTAGATCCAGAAAAAGAGAAATTCTTTGTATAAAATGAAAATGCGTGAATCTCTGCTAACAATTATTCACTGTAGCATGTGACTAAAGGGCATGTGCAAGGCATTTATTGGTCTTGGAGCGGATTTTATTTCACCATCACCTGTTATTTAATGGTGCTAAAACTGAAGACTTCCTTCTCAGCTGATGCTAAGTGTTGTTGGTTAAGCACAAACGTCATTATCAAGAAAAACAGGAAGCTATGTACGAGAACATGCCAAATGGTAAATTAATAGTCAGGGTAAAGGAAACTGACGTGTGCTCAGAGAAGGAACCCTGGATTCATCTATTTTGTTCTTTTTAGGTGGCTTAAGAACAGAAATGGCCTAAATCACTACTTTCCAGACAGCATCAGCATCAAGTAGTAGGGTTAGCCTTAAGCCAGAAAGCTGTGTGTGTGTTTAAAAAATTTATTTTTAATTTATTTGAGAGAGTGAGAGAGAGAAAGAGTGAGACAAAGTCAGAGAATGGGTACTCCAGGGCCTCCAGCCACTGCAAATGAACTCCAGACACATGGACCACCCTGTGCATCTGGCTTTACAGGGGCACCGGGGAATCTAACTCGGGTCTTCCTGCTTTATTTAAAAAAAAACTGTTTTTTTAAACTAATCCTGGTGGTCTTCCCTTTAATGGTTTACTTATTTATTTTTGTTTTTTTCAAGGTAGATCTCATTCTAGCCCAGGCTGACCTCACTCTGTAGTCCTCAAACTCACAGCGATTATCCTACCTGTTGGGATTGAAGGTGTATGTCACCTCACCTGGCTTTCCTTTAACTTTTGAGACATGTTTTAATGTAGTCAGTGATTGGAAAAGTTCTGGAGCCAAATCTCTTACATGTGAGTTCATGTTCAGTAACATGCTAACAAGAAATAGTTTAACGAGTTGAGAAGGCTGGAGTGATGGCTCAGCAGTTAAGAGTGCTTCCTGTTTCAACATGAGGGCCTGGGAGGCTTCAGAGACCACTTGAGATCAGTCTCCAGCACCACATAAACAGCTGGGTGCAAACGTGGTCTCTTACCTGAGAATCACTAGAGCTTGTGAAAACTGAATCAAATGAGACCACTGTAGGCAAATGTACCCTGTTGCAGTCAAGAGCATGGGGTGCTGCACAAGCACGCACACCACACACACACACACACACACACACACACACACACACACACACACACACACGCACACACTCGCGCACACACACACACAGGTGCGCGCACACACACGCACACACATTCACATGTACCACATTAAACACAAAAGCAAAAAAAGATTATGAATAGTGTTTGCTACATAGTAAATGCCCAATAAATGTTGGCACTTTTATTATTTATTTTAGACATAAGAATAAGTAATAACTTAAAGTTTAAATTCTCAGTTGAGTACAGTTTTTCAAAAGGAATGAATATATTTCTCAAATAATCAGTTTATCCTTTTCAGAGGTTGGGTGAGAACATCTTTCCATACCTGTTAAGCCACTAGTTTTTGTTATAAAAGAGCACACGAGTGGGATCCAGGTTTGTGTATTCATTTCGCCAGTCTTCATCTATTTATCTGCTGTCTGGAGCATCTGTCTGCTGCACACCAGGGGTAGATGCTGGAGATATAAAGGTGACTTAAAGATGTGTCCACAAAGGCTTGGTGGCACACCTTTAATCCCAGCACTTAGGAGGCTGAGATAGGAGGAATATCACTGTGAGTTGGAGGTCAGCCTGGTCTACAAATTGAGTTTCAGTTTAGTCTGGGCTAGAATGAGACTTTGTTTTGAAAAATAATAAAAAGTAGAAGCAGTTATTGGCACCAAAATCTTATAATTTGATTGTGAAAACAAGCCATAATTAGAAAAAAAAAAGGTACTACTTTGAGTCATGTGATTAGATGGAAAATGAGAGAATGCCGGGATGAGAATGTACAAAGCTTATTGTGGTGAACTTTTTTTTTATGTGAGTTAAGTGTAGTCAGTATCTGTAATAAATGAGTAGGTGACCACTTATGATATCAGGATTTCACAATTGATAATTCTTACTTGCAGAAATTGTAAACATGTCCTAACTTCTTTGGTTTTCCCACATGTTAAATTTTAAAATAGTGTACTCCTGTTACATTGAAGTAAGCTGAGATGAGTAAAAGATCTGTTTTTATAGCATAGTTCTTCACCCAAAAATTCTTTTTTCTCCTTAATGCTAAGACATTTTTTGCTGTTGTCACTGTTGTGTTCCTAGCTTTAGCCCAATGTCTGACACATAGTAGGAATTGAGGAAGGATAATTAAGGGAATGGTGAAATTATATTTTAATTCTTAGCAATTCTTTAATTACTTAAAAGTAGTTTGCTAAAATTATTCCATTTTGAATATTGACTTTTCAAACCTTGGGTTTAACTATGCATGTGCATAAATTGCCATTATAAAACTATATGTATAGTGGCTTTTTTTTTTTTTTTTTTGAGGTAGGGTCTTGTTCTAGCCTAGGCTGACCTGGAATTCACTGTGTAGTTTCAGGGTGACCTTGAACTCACAGCCAATCCTTTCACCTCTGCCTTCTGAGTGAGTGCTGGAATTAAAGGCATGTGCCACCAAGCTGGTCTCTCTCTCTCTCTCTCTCTCTCTCTCTCTCTCTCTCTCTTGCTCTAGTCCAGGCTGACATGAAATTCACTGTGTAGTCTCAAGTTGGCTTTCAACTCATGGAGATCCTCCTACCTCTGCCTCCCAAAAGCTGGGATTAAAGGCGTGTGCCACCATGCCTGGCTCTGTCTCTGCCTCTCTTTTAACAGTCAATCTTGTTCTTTCTTGCTCTCTCACTGTCACTTTTGCTCCTTGCTGGGGAGTGAACACAGTGCCCAGTGTGTGTATAGGCATGGACTTTTGTAAGACAGGGTCTCACTATAGCCCAGGTGAACCTGGAGCTCACTCTGTAGTCCTGGCAGCCTTGAACTCACAGTGACCCTCCTACCTCTGCCTCCTGACTATGCTTCTATCCATTAAACTACTTTATAAGATTCATTTTCAGAATTATTTCAGAGCCACTGGGGGAAAATAACTTTTTGCTTTACTTTAACATTAACAGCCTTTTACAAAATGAAGATACCTATCTTCTCTATAACTCCCATTGGTATATGTTTTGTTCAGTTCAGAGGTCAGTGCTGGTGCTGTGCACTTGAAGTTCTGACTTGTAAGGTCACAAGGTGAGTATAGTATTGTAAGGCTTTGTGAAGTAATAGATTTCGAGAAACAAGAAAATGTTGGGGTCTAGGTGACTAATTCAGCTCTCCCTTTTTCATTTGCATTTTATCTGCAATCTAGTACCATGCTTCCGCTCCTTTGCAGATGCAAGCTCCAGTGAGCCAAAGCATCCTACCTCTGGAGAGAAGGAAAACCATCTGTTACCAGAAAAAGACCAAAAGTGTACTTTTTTTGTACTAACAGAGTGAAAGCTAAAAGTCTATGTTTAAAATATGACCATAAAATTACTTCTTTACAGTTCTTGGCTTCAAAGACTGGAGACCTGTTTTGGATGATATATGTACTTTTAAAAGTCAAGACACACTTCTCTGTGAGAAGTGCTTGGAACACTGTTGGTGTTTGTTGTTAGAAAATGTATAGATAAATTAAGTGTTTTTGTCTTTGGCAAGCCTTATTGTTTTGGCCTTCATGCTTGTTAAAGGCTTTTATTATCTTCAGTCAGCTAGTGTTTTTAGCCTTTTATCTATGTGGATCACCTTTTATTAACTTTATTTAAATGTCATAAATGTAAGCTTTTCCAATTTTGTCTTAAAAATCTTTCTTCTCTTTGTTTTTTCTTCTTAAGCTGCACATCATTGACTCCTGGGCCCAACTGTGACCGATTCAAACTACACATACCATATGCTGGAGAAACATTAAAGTGTAAGTAAATGGTGCCCACTTTTTTCAAAATATAGGGCACAGTGTTCATTACTGGAGGTTGTGGGTTAGTTCTTATATCCAGCTGTTCTTGTCTTTGACGTTGATCACTGGCAGTTACTGGTCACTTCTCAAAAGTTAGGGTTAGCAAGGAGTAAGTTGCTATTGAAAAGGCTTCCACAGAAATACTTAGTTATAGACATGAACAATAGTGCTTGTGCTCCTCCAAGGGGACTCATGAATACCTCCAACAAAGACTCACTGCTTTATACCTGTTTAGAAAGAGTTTTCAGGTAGGAAGGGCTATCCACCAGTGTTTCCATACCCTTCTGGAACCACTGATCCTAAGAACCGTTGTCACACATGTGCTCTCAATTGCCACTGAGTGAATCATGCCTTCTTGAAGACTCTTAGCATGGGTGAGGTATGTGCACATCTTATGTCTTTCATCATAAGGTTCAGAAATGGGAATGGCTTGCAAGGGTCAGAGTGTCCTACAAATGAGGGGAGGGAAGCAGGCTAAGCGTGGCATCTTGGGACAGCCTGTCTTTGAGTGGACTGCCTCCATGGGCTCAGAAG